>JAGXCT010035358.1:0-48377 GCA_022495035.1 Philopotamus ludificatus
CGTTTGCCGTGGCGCTGTTGGTTAGCCGGTTTCGCGTGCCTGCACGCCATGGCGTTTCATCCAGCCTATCCGCTACATCGCTCGATCTTCCGTACACAATCCAACCACCTCTTGGTCTTCCTCTCATCCGGGGACAGGAAGGCTTGTAGCAATCTCGACCGTAGATCTCAAGGTTAAATGCTTGTTTAAAATTATTATGGCCATAATTAAAGAGCATTGTCCCGCCAAGACAGATTCTTGAATATCATGTTTTTTACGCGGTTTATCTAAACATATTCCTACATTTAGTATAAGCTCCATATTTCTTTAACACGGACCATACTGAACCATAACTGCTACGATGTAAAAAGAACTGGCATTGTATGGCTTTACCATAACCTCGTATTTCTCTATAATGCTTTAACATGCAACAAAAAACCTACAAATCATTGAATAAAATCTAGAGCATGATTCAGTTTCTTCATAGTTATTGTTTATCATAACTTGAGACGAGAACCCTCGCTATATTCATCTATGAAAGGAAGACCAAAACTGCATCATTGGGAATACCGGAACGGACGGATTTTTATTCAACTTGATCAATCGACTAATGTAGCCCCGTGTTTCCAGTTGCCCAAAAACTGGGGTCTCAAATAGACACCTTCGGCACGGCTAGAACTGCTTTTCCGCTGGCAAAAAGTGGTAATTATTTTTTTCATTGGTATTTAAGATCTATAACAAAATATAATAATATAACAAAAAAATTTGATTACTTTTCGGTCCCCCTAATATATACATCGTTTTTCGAGTCAATTTCGTGTGTGCTCCAATTTATTTCTGAAAATATATAGAACCTGACTTGCGGTATCACGAAACAAAGCCATCTGTCCAATATGATTTTCATGTATTTACTGGTGGATTCCCTCAGGATACTCGTGCCGGCAGATCTTTTACAACAGCGCAGAATTATGTAATATTCACGTTTAACACAAATACCTTTTTCAATTTATACGTTATTAAATTTCGTACACAAAGCTTTCAGTAATTATGATGTCTTTTGTGTAATTTATGACTTATTGCTGAACATAAAAAGAAAATTATTATTTTATTTGCAATTTAATATACGTCATTATAGGGCACTATTGATAATGCCCATGATAATGATGATTACATTGATATGTGAAAGACACAATGGTTTTTATCAATAATAAATATGAGGGACGCCAAAAATATATTTTGCAGAACATTATTTCAGGCCAATAAATTTTAATTGATTATAAAATGTTATAAAAATCAATGGTAAAGTGTGCGCAGAATAAAACGACAATTGAGCGCGAGCCGAATAGGCGACGACGATTCGGCGCCAGTAATTATTATTAATAAAAAATATAGACAGACAATTGTTATAAACTATTGTATAATCATAAGTAAATCATGAAATAATAAAACCACGTGTAAAAATAGCAATTTACATATTATGGCGGTGTGTCAATCTAGTTACGTTTGTCGGTCATTTTTAGTTATCCACTATTAACAAGTTTTGGCGCCTATTTGGTCTGTGCGCAATTGTCGGTGTTCCGTGAGCAGATGTCAATTTAAAGGATGCATCGTCTGCATTTGTGTTATATTTTTTATATCTCAGAAACTCTCAGAAACTCTCAAAAGCTCTCAGAAGCTCTCAGAAACTCTCCGGTAACCAGATCAACCACTTGGCCGAATATATTTGATATATTTGATGTTAAATATCGCCGTTTCATTCATATTTAATATCAGATTTTATAATTCTTTTCTTTTGTTTATTGTTATTCTTTATATGTTATTTTATTTCACGTTACTATTATGTTTTTATACGTGACTGGCGACCTGGGTTATTCCGTAATGCCTATCACGCATTGTCTTTATGAAAAATAAATAAACAAATAAAATATGTAAGTAAAAGGAAACCCTATTTTATGTAATTATGAAAAATCGGGCACTTGTAATTGTTGTTTTGATTTTTGTAATTGTCTTGGAAAATATATTTTTTTTTGCTTTTCTCATCATCCGTCTTTGTCCGACAACGTTAAAGTATCTTTTAAGATAACTTTAAAGTACATTTAGTAATTTTTGGGAAGCTGGAACAATTCTGGACCTCTGAATCTCTGACTGCTTCTTTCTCCAAGAATGATGTGTCCAAAGTTCTTAATTATAGGTTCTTTACAATATCCAGAAGCTCAAGCACCTTGTAAAGATGTTGAAGTACGATTGTATTGTTGACCTATTCCGTGCATGCAATTTTTAACCTTCTCGTTCCGATGGGGTATTTTTTATTTGCCATGATTTTTATTTTACTTGTATATTTACGTTTAATATAAACACTACACCTTTAAGAAATTATTCTTTGTATTAATATATACAAACTCGAGGCTACTATAGGCGGTAGATAGTATTGATGTATGCTCTAGGAAGCTTGGGGGACTTTAAGTCCCCCCATCGGGCGCTGCCGTTCGTTTCTATACACCGGGACATAAAGATTAACATTCTTTTAAATTTTCACCTGTAAAATTATGTAAATATGGGTCTTGAATTAATTTCTGGGAACTGCATTGCTGAATAGCAGCTTCCACGGTAACTGTTGTATGCATTGTCGTGATTCAATGTCGTGTTTCTTTGGTGTCATCCTAGAACTTGGGTTTTACGTTCATCATATACAGCATTTTAGTGAACATATCATTTCTTCTTCATCGACTTATTCCGTAAAAAAAACGTGAATGACAGTCAGTTTTATTAAAAATATTTTCGAAGGGATTGACGAAGATTACTAAGAGTATTTTATTATTATATTTTCTACGATCTGTCTTCATATACATATCAGTTTCTGTGCTTTTACCAGCAGCTCATCCTAGATTCTCCTCGCACACAAGGTGTATAAACGTCATTTAACAGGGGGTAATAAGGCGCGAAGAGTGGGTGGTGCACCGAGAGGTGTGATCCTCAGCAGTCGAGGTCGTAAACTGCTTCAGCTGAATTTAGTGCCGTCTGGAATACGAGCCGGTGACTAACTTTTATCATCCGGCTGCACAAATTTGTTTGCAGCACCGCATTTTATATAGTTTTAAGTGCGAGGTAGCCACCCCCTATGTGGTAGTGGCGGCGGTGGTGCATCATCAACCCTGCGAGAGGGGCTCCACGGCGACAGTGCGGCAACTTTATTAATGATGGCGGTCGCGGCTGCTGGCCCGGTTAACTTGCCAGACATGTTTGCGGGTTTAGTTTTCGGTTTTTGCACTCGCGTTGTACTGCGCAGACTTAATTGGCCGTGGATACTTTATGTCCGGTGGGGCTCCAGCTCGATTTATGTGGAAATTGGCGAGAAAATTACTCGGATTTTCTAAATCGGAGTCCGATATATATCTGAAAGATATTTAAAAGATTTTCATCGATCAGTTGATGATGATATTCAAATTCTAAAAAAAGAAATGCAAAATATAGTCGAAAAACGTTGAAGGTTATTTTTCGAGCGGGGCATTCACAGGTCTGCCCTAAACATATATTTACGCGGCAAACGAAAAGCGACCTTCTGTATACGGTATTACGGAACTTTTCTCCTTACACCCACTGACTGACAAACAACAATACCCGTTCGCGTCAGACTAACAATTAAACTGAGGACTAGCGACCACATGTCCAGGGCATATAAAAACCTACCCCGAACAGATTTACGCAGTAAACAAAAAGCGATCATCTAAATTCGGTAATACGAAACTATACCTCCACTACCTAGCCATACAACAAACATTCGTTAGCCTCAAAGCTGACTGATTGAGACCACATGACTAGAGCGGATAAAAAAATGCCCAAACACATACGAATACGGTTGTTATTACATTTTTATTATTAGGAGAAATGTGTTTGGGGTAGTGCCCCGGTTGGCCCTAAGGATGAGCCGCTCCTGACTTTATATATAAAATTAATATCAATGAAAATATAGAGAACCAATTAGATTATTTTTTTACTCATTTTTTTTCTTCATGTAAACATGTCTTGAAGCTTCTTAATATTTTTCAAAGATTTTTATTGTACATACAGTAAATCTCCTATAACGCTCCCTGCTGTATCGTGGTTTTCTATAACAAGTTCGGTAATCCCTCCTAGAACGTAAATTTTGTATGGGTGCTATGGCTTCTATAACGTGATCCCGATTTCTTCGTTATAAAAGGGATCTGATACATATTCTTGATATTCCACGTGATTATTTTTTTCTTGTACATATTATATAATTTGCAGAAAGGAATATATTATCTATATATCAAATATTCAGATATTTTAAGGTGAAGATTACGAATCATTTTGATAAATAGAATTAGGGATTCTCTTAATTTAAATTTGTTTATTTCTACAATTCTAAGGATTAACGGACCTTTTAAAAAGAAAAAAGTATACGATTTCATATTAGATAATATATCTGATGATTTTCTGGTCCATAACATTGAATGAGTAGATTGTATTGGCGCACACAGGCGCCATTACATTTCTTTAAATCTATATTAAATAATATATAAGTATAACTAAATTTTCTTCATTAATATAGTTTTCTGTAGATTTTTACGTATTAATATGTTATTCTGTCTGTATTTTTTGATATTTTTTGCCTCACCCATATAGAGATTCGGTAAGGATTCTAAAGATGCGAGGGGAATGTGTCTCTTACACTTCCCAAAATTCATAGATTGCCGAAGAATTAACTTAACCGGCTATCTTAGCTCAGTTGCGATTAACCTACATTATCAAACTGATTGTATGTTACCTACAAGCCATAACAACAGTTAACTTTACACATATCTACCTATATACATATCATATTTTAATTTACAAACATGCTGATGTAATAGGTCTATTCCACTTACATACCACCTGGCCAATGTCATAAATAATTCCCTGAATTAATTTTGACATTCCCAAATACCAATTTAGCTCAGTCGCAAGTTAATTTACATTATCGTAATAATATGTATGTCACCTACAAGCCATGACACTGATACTTTTCATTGAAAATTTAACAATTTTTGCCAGCAAAAATGACAGGTTGTTTATAAATATCCATTAATCATGTGAGATAATTCCAAGAATGTATTATTTAGTGTACGTCAATGTTAAAGGGATTTTTTTTTAAAAAAAAAGAAAGCTATGACTCACGGTTTTGTCCGGGCTGGTCATGTCCCATCTCCATATCGATTCGCATTCGCAGAAGATTCCAAGAACCACCGCCGCAGATATGACACGATTACAATAAATCCATCGACAATCTTAACTAAAAGATAAATCTTTCGCTATTTATCAGCGTGATCTCCAATTTCACTTCCTCAATTTTGGCCTGACCTTTTTGGAACGGAGCCAGTAATTTTAAAATTTACACCCCCGCGTTTTATATTCGCACATCACGCCACTTGCGAAATTGACAAAATAACAATGTAATTTACATGGCGCTTTTTATATATATTTTTTTAAAAAAGCACATTAAATACTTTTGCGATCGTGTGGAAATAAAATAATCAACCTGTTCGCAGCGGGCGTTACGTGTACGTCAGTCATGGCCGGAGTTCGTGACGTGCGGACCTAACAAAATTCGCTTATGGCCTGTCAAGATGTCGATTCAAAATGGCGATAAATTCGTGGCGGGAAAAATGACAATTATAAATAAAAAAAAAAAATATTGCCAATCGATTTATTGATAGCTTAATCAAATTGATTATGTGATATGTATGTCTGTATGTTTCTAGGTGAAAGTTTTCAAAAAAATATATTTTTCCAATCTCTTTGTCGCCGGAAAATGATACTTTTTTGTGTGAATTTTCCGCATTGTCCAAAAAGTTTGTTTCCTACCCCCACCGTGCAATATCCTTATGATATCTCTTTTCCCGGTCTTTGTTCAGACATTTTTATATACGCGGTGATAAACAATAGTTTTGTTGAAAGTTTTTCTCGTATATTCGGCAATGTGCTAACTCAAAAAGTTCTGGGACCGGCGAATTGAAAACATAACGCTGATTAGAGACGCTGAAATATAGAAATATGCAATTTCGTATTCACCGGGGATATTATAATTGTACAAATCACCTTTTGGATGAAAAAAAAAATGCTAAATGGATCCCTGGGGATTAATAATGGAGTCGTTCGTAGCTCTCTTTGTATATAGTTAGATAATTGCGGTCGAAAAAAAATATACTGCTGGCGAAAACCACTGCAACATTCATCCCTTTGACGGCAGCTAGTCTAAAAGCTATTTTAATTATCAGCACACGTGTTAATATGCTCGATAACCTATTTAGTTCCCAGCTTTTGAAGCTAGTAAATCCATTAGAGTTATGCACAATGAGAGGCTGATGGGTTTTGATATCGCACGAAATTTGCATTCGGTCACGGCGCACTATGGGATAGATCTTTAATTCTAATGCCAAAAATGAAATAACTTTTTACGAAAATACGATTTTAGAAAAAAAAATGGCAGATTATAGATCCATGTTTTTTTTTAATATTATTTTACTGTATTTGGTAATATTGGGTTCTAAAGTCAACCATTACCAAAAAAATGCAATTGAAATAATATCGTAGTATCAAATTCAATCTTGTATATCTTTACAGTTTTTAATTGTCCATTAATGTTGAATATACCATATTAAAGCGTATTTCATAAATTTTATTATTTGATATTGAAGAATATATCTACACCTATATGTATTCTAAATTTTATAAGTCTAGCTCAAATAGAAAATAAGTTACAGATCTTGACTTCATGATCCGTCCCAGTGTGCGCCGTCCATATGGCTGTGCGGCGCACACAAGCGCCGGAGGATAGGTTAAAGAAAAATTAGAGATTTTTAATTTTGATTAAAATTCTTGATTAATTAATTATTTGGACACATGCAATACAATTATACAATTTAATTCCGACGAATTCTTAACATTTCTCATATTTTTTTGTTGCTTTATCGATTAAATATCACGTGCTCATCATAATTCGTATTGTGATATTATATTTTTAAATCAATTAAACTCATGTTTATAATTATAAAAATATTGTTTTTTAGTTAATACATAACGCTGGTTTTTTAATATAAAAAAATATACATATATGGCATAATTGTAAAATTTTCATAGTTGTTCTTTTGAAATATTTTTTAAATATCATTTAAAAATATATTTCTAAATTTTATTATTTGATATTGAAGAATAAATATTCACCTATATGTATTATAAATTTTATAAATCTAGCTCAAATGGAAAATAAGTTACAGATCTTTTAGCTGATTTGGCAGTTGACTTCATGATCCGTCCCAGTGTGCGCCGTCCATATGGTCAGATTGTGCGGCGCACACAGGCGGCAGAAGATTAAGTGTAAAATATTCAATATTAATTCATTTAACGATATTCAGAAATATATCTTCACCTATATGTATTCTAAGTTTTATAAGTCTAGCTCAAATGGAAAAGAAGTTATACAATTTTGGCAGTTGAATTCATGATCTGTCCCACTGTGCGGCGGCTCGAAACCAACATCTCTGACCGATTTGTATGAAAATAGACCCCAAACATATCAAGTCGAGATATTGATAAATTCTTAGACGAAAACTTGACATTTTTTGATGTTTTCATAATTTGGTCGATAATTTTGATATTTTTACTAATTAATATGACGCGTCAGTGACGCTCCCGGCTCGTCGCATGTGGTTTTACCATTTATGTTTTCTCTCGTTCGCACTTGCACATGCGCAATGTTATTACGATTACTTGTATCCGGTACGGAGCTATAAAAAACATCTTTAGACTCTTTTAAACAAATACAAAAAGTTTGAGACATGTAGGATTTATATTTAAAGATTTATTCAAGAAAAATAAAAAGCTTGGGTTACCAAATATACCCCATCGGCACAACTATGTTAAATTCAGATGCAAATTTTCTATTTCCTTATCTGGCTGCATTGACGACGACGTCCTTGCTGAACCTCTCTTTGAATTAAATTTTCAACATATCAGAGTCTCTGATGGCTCATGATGAAACCGCTCTCAATCCCCAGGAGTGAGTTAACACTTTCAGGAAATATTCAAAAGGTACGAGTCCCTCGCTGGCAGATAGAGACAATTAATCTCCAGGAGGTCGGTAATTGCTCGGCTAATGACGACGCTAATGTGTCTGGACTGGCGCTTCCACCAGAGGTAGCGAACGCTACGGACGAGTGCCGCCGGAGAAAAAAACGCTAATTAAAAATTATTCAAATAAAAAATTGAATATTCCCTCTATGCAAAACTTTAAATTAATTAAAGCGCAATTATTTGGACCACAATTAGTTCTCGTTGCCGGTCGGTTCTCGTTCGCTATCTCCCCCAGGCGCACTTTCACATGCTTTTCACCTTGCTCCCTTAATACTTTTCACTTAATGTATATGGGAAAATTGCAGCTCTTTCCCTCCACATTTTCTTTTTACACTCCGTTCTGAAAAGCCTGTTAGCTTACAGCGGTTACGTGAGCACGCTGAAAATAACAAGAAATATTTTCGTTATTTTTGGACAATTTGATCCATGATCCGATTGTGTCAATTCGAACCAATAACGCGGAAAATTGTACGATTTTCCGACTGAAGTTCTTGTAACGCCGCGATTTGAATTAATTGAATCGATCGCGTTGTAGGAAAATTATTCTTAATTTTGTCTTTCGGACGTCTGGGGAAATCAATGGCAAAACAAATTTGTGGGAAAACCGATTAATTAATTTAGAAACCTCGAGAGTACTCAATACATCTTACCGCATTTTATTAGTTTTAAGTATGTTATAATTAAATGATTTTAGTATACATTTATTATTTCATATACATTTTAGATTTTAATTACAAATATTTGAATTTCCAATTTCCGATCCCCTCTGGACACCGGAATTAATTTCCGATGGTGTAGAATGCAATTTCGTACACAGACACTTATGTATCGATTTTGCGCCGTGGCTTCCACAGAATATGGCAAAACATCGATACATATCGTCGCAATCGATACATATCGAATACAGTATACAAAAATGGAAGTTAAACGTCTCAGAATTCATATAAAATAAAGAATTATGCTTCATAAGCCGCGTTGCCATTTAATTTCACGAGTATCATTATTCAGTTTAAAGCTGGCCCTCCTATAACGAAGGAATCGGGACCACGTTATAGAAAACCCGCGTTATAGGAATCATAGGGTTCTCATACATAATTTGCGAAAAATACTTTTTTTAATTTTTATTTTGTAAATTGAACAAAATCAATACGTCGATCATTTTTCCATTCGGTTTTAAATGACCTTGTTCAATGTCATGTACTATTTTAATTGTCAATCAAATGGCATTAGCAGTTTTTTTTATTTTGTGCTGCAACTTATTATATTACATATTTACGAAATACTTAATTTGACATTGAAAATTTACGTTCTAAAAAGGAGCGCTATAAAAGGGACCGTCCAACTAGTTATAAAAAAACTGTCATCAGCTTTTTATTATACAATAAAATTGAGAAATAGATGTTTAAGAGTTAGCATATCATTGTACTCAAAAACAATCTTCTATAAATTAAAATTATTGATTTATCAAGTATAAAGTAGCTGAAAGACCTTCAGAAATACTTACTATATTATTATTTTAATTACAATATCAATTATAAGTCTTATTAGTTTATCTGAAGTTCATACTTATTTTAAGGCTCCAAGAAACCTTTATTTATTCATCAATATAATAATTTTCCACTTTCAAAATACGTACCAGCATTTTTTCCAATCTTTAAAGCACTTCTAGAACAGTGTGGCGTATAACTGCTTTAACGATTATTTCTCAACTTCTTTAATGCAGGAAAAACGCCTTTCTATCCTGTTGTTTTTTTATGATTGGAAATAGTAAGAATCGCAAAAGACCCTTACCTTCACAATATCTGCGTTTTTTTCGGATTCGTTGACGGTCATGATCTCTATCTTCGTCCTGTCCATTGCTAGCCTGAACAATAAAGTGGTACCTTCTCCCAAACCACTGCTGTAGGTTTTTAATCCAGGACGTGCTTGTCTTCTTTGAGGAACCCCGAAGAATGAACTGCAGAATTAGATATTTTTTAGGATATTGCAACACCTCAACCATTGCTTCTCTATCCACCTAACGGACCAGATTTATCGCCTATTCAGCGAGCGTCCACACCTTTTTCTATCTCTACCAATCTCATTTACTGAGTTCGACTCAAATCATGTCGAAAAAGATATTTTTTCATCCGGATGTCGTCCTGGCTTTCTTGATTCGACATTTCACCTCTCTTCCAGCTTTGGTCCAGATTGGAGTACAAGTATATAAAGTTTTTCTACTAGGGCTCCGTCTACATGGCAAGTTGAGTCATTTATAGAGTTTTATATCTTGCAATACTTCATTAAAAATCTTAAAACCAGTTCTAACGGTGCAACAAAAGTAGTTTTTTTTCTTGAAACGCGTGATTTTAAAAATAAACTTCATTTGTTTAAGAGAAGGGAGAGGGAAAGTAGCAAGTCGATGCAGAGCGAGCAAATGCCCTGTAGATAATTACATTGCTGACCAGATCCATGTGTCCGATGAAGCCCTTTCATTAAGAGGGGAAATGGCATATCTGACAGCATGGAGTAAGTCGTTTTGCACATGGTCCAGGTGAGGACAGGACTACCGAACGAGACTGTAATCCTGACAGACGAACCCACACAAACAGTTCGAAGATGTTACTAGGCTAAACTCTTTAAGCTTAGCCTTGAAATTACTGTGACCAGTCAGAAATTGACTGACCCAAAAAGTCTGGAAAGAACCAACTACGATTTTGCTTAGCTTTACTATTAGTAAAGTAGAGATAGGTAGTCCGTCCTTCAAGGGACTACCTAGGCCCTAGGTAGTCCCCTAGGTCCTAGGGAATATTCGGGGGAATCTCACCTCTCCACTGATGTGTATCAATATCTTGCCAGTGCAAATTTCCTATCAATCAGAGATCTTCATCATATATGCTTAAATTAATAAAAACCTAATGTAGAGTCGATCTTGATATCGCAACAACATTGTATTAAAACTTGAATGCTGAAAAGTGCATTCAAGGCCAAGATATGACTCATGGTAAACTATACCGTAGAAATCGAGAATAAAACGATGAGCAGAACCTTTGTATTCTGTTGACTTAACCGTTCTAGCAAGGTTCTATCAAGGCGATTGTGCCTTAGCTTCGACGTCATATCCATACCCTCGTGCTTTATCCCTAGCGATGACACGTTCGAGCAATTCTGGATTTTATTCAGCATCTTCTAAGCAATATCTCATGCATAAACCATTAAAAGTAATATGCCAACATCATCAGCAACCTCTTTGATATTGATCCAGCGATTGTTCATGTTATTATCAGTTGTTAATGTCTTGAGGCGTTCATGATTGTTCTAATCATATAAGATACGTCAAAAGCGATATTCAACATTCTTACAGGGGCGCGCCGTCCATATGGCGTGATTGTGCGGCGCACACAGGCGCCGGAAGATTAGGTGCGCCGATTAGGCAAAAATTGAAAAATATTAAATATTTATTTATTAAACTTTCTTAAATCTCATAAGTATATTAAGGCAATTGTGCCTTAGTGTCTATGTCATATTTATACCCTCTTGTTGTATCACCAATTGTGATTTCATTCAGCAACTCTAAACAATATTATTCTTTCTGCCACACGTCTCATGCCCAACATATGTGAAAAAAAATGTTTTTTATCAGTTGTTAATGTCTTGAGGGGTTTATGACTCTCTTAGAATCATTTCTCATCTGTAAGCGATGGTTCTAATCATAGAAGATACGTCAAGAGCAACATTCAAAATATGCGGTACATTCCATTTTTCCAAAAAAAAAATCCATATATTTATTTTAAGTCGGATTTATTTTGAAAACATCCGATTTTCACCAAAACAATCCCATTTTCCGGTGATTACTTGCCGTTTCCGAATTTCCATTACGCCACCCGCGAATCCAATCGCATTCTTCAATTCCGCCCGTCGAATCAATGATGTCTAATTAAAATTGTGAGAGTCGGCATAAATTTTCGGCACCTCCGCTTATTGCCCACCGACTCTCCGATCCGACACCATAACTCTCTGTCGCGTTACTACAAAATGGTGGTCGGCATTAACCGCTCCCCCACTGATCCGGCATTTTGTTCGGCGGGCACGTCTCCGCGAGATATTATCGGTTTTTAAAATGGATTCCGGTTTCAACAGGTTTCCAATTGCCATAAACAGGCCATTTATTCATCCCCTTAGAACGTATAAATTTTACGATTTACCACTAAAACCGTTTTGTGTAAACAACCGACCGCAAAATAAATTGCACGTCTCAACTTGACCGGATCAAATCGAACGACTGCTATCCAAAATGGGTTCTCGACTACGACCATTAGCATAATAAATTTATCGAATTTACGGTTGTGTTGCGATGTTGTTCGACGGTGTGTGTAATTTCGAGTCGCGAGGTAAATAAGGTTCGGACAAAGCAAGGTCGTGGCCCGGAGATCGATACGCTTTTCCGTCGGAAAAGTCTTGTGTCATTAGTGCCATCGTACGAGGAGACCTCCGACGTCAGCGGTTACGCTCTTCGGCGGCGGCGTCGGTCTCGTGCAGCTAATTGATTATTCCAAAAATAGCTGTCGTAATCTCACTGAACTTTTTAATTTATTTTTCCCCGCTGCTCATTCACGACCTCTAAGTTTCTTATCTTATCTTTTGAGCTAAGCCACTCTCATTGGTCGAGCATTCCAGCTCAAATTCCATTCGTTATTCTCCCTAATTATTTTCTTTAATCCACTGCGAATTGGGGCTTAACTTGTAAGTAAATGCTGCAGACGCAAAAACTTTGGAAGATTCCCAGACGTGGAGATGTATTGTAATTTGATCTGAAAGAAAATTAATTAATTCAGAGATGATATCGAATTTAAATACACTCCAATTGAACTAAATGTAAGGTTCGATAATAAAATATGCGGAATATTTTTGTTGTGTTAGTATACACTTGTCCCTGGCATATCTTCTGTCTACTTGACAATATTCCATATTCCCTCATTAAAGGTGATTTAGAAACAGCTGCATTCTACTTCTCAAAGCCTTCATCCATGTAGAGCTGTTTTAGATATAGATGATGAGAAAAAAGCGATTATTTTTTACCTCTTCTTCTTCTTCATGTGCCTTGTCCACTTGTTCCTGTTGTTTCTCTATAAATTTGTTGATTTTTGGGAAGATGGAATCATTGTGGGGCTCCCAATCAGGTCCAGTTGCGTATGTTGCAGAGATATGGCAGCCTCTTTCATCCCTTCTACTTTATCCTCCATGATGGTCTGCAAAATGGTAAATTTTGATCCATTAATGATGTGTCCAAAGTGTTATACGATTTTTGCGGTGTCAAGAAGCCCTTGTTCTTTGTGAAGAAGTTGGAGTACGGTTGTATTCTTCAATCGCACCACATTCCAAACGCTTCTCCATGCTTGAAGATACTTGGAAATCTCATGAAGTAGTAGAAACCCAAAGTTTGGATAAAACATAGGGTTGATAAACAAAGTATCCTTTCTAGAGTACTGTTTTTGCTCCATTAGACCCTCGTTTAATATCGGACCATGATACCACAAGATGATGAAAATAAAAAGTGCATCTTCCCGTAAGTGAATCTAAAAACAATTCTGGAACTCTCAACCCGGTCTCCCTCTACTTTTCTCTCAATAAACTTGACATATATAACTACATATTCGATAGAAAGGTTTTTATTCCTTTGGTTCATTGCTCTAATTTAAACAATGCAGTATTTTCTTTGCACAAAATCACTATTTTCTGATAGAGTGCAGTTTCTAGATTTAACTTAATGTCGGACTGTGGAAACAAGAATTAGAGTACTAACAAAAATACAATCTAGAAATGTATCTTAGGGCTGAAGACTTGTTTGAAAAAATAATACAAATCAATAGCATAAATAAGAAATATGGACAAGGGACACATTTGGCTTTCAACCAAGATTTCCATATCGAGTCTTCTTGAACTTGAATATTCTTCATATTTTTATCTATATTTGCCATCGGAGTATTCAGCTTTAGAAGAAAAAATACAAGTCTGCCGATTTTAATGTCTTCATCTTCAGGTGCCTTCTCCCTTTTTGGACGTTCTACATTTTCCCCCATGATGGTCTACAAGAGCGATACTTTAGTCCACAGACGATATGTCCAAAATACTAAATTTTACGTGTTTTGACGGTGTCTCGAAACTCCTGCTTCTAATTTTTATTTTTTATTTTTTTTTCATAAAGACAATGCGTGATTGGCATTAATTACAGAATAACCCAGGGAGCCAATCACGCATAAAAACATCATAGTAACGGGAAAAAAATAACATATATAACAATAAAGAAGATAATAAGAATAAAGAAAAGAAAAGAATTATAAAATATCAACAAAATGACTATATTTAATATCAAATATTCATATCTACATATTCGGCCAAGTGGTTGAGCAGAGTAATAGTTCTGGTTACCGGAGGTTTCTGAGAGCACCTGTCCTCGCATTTGAAGAAAAAGCACACGCGAACGAGCTCGGTGGTAGTGAGGGTGGCGCCCATAAGGGCAACTCGCACAGTACAGGGGGGTTATGTACTGCGCCAACTAACAGCTCGAAGAAGTGCTTTGCCTAGTAGATCGATTCTTTTCTCAATGGTTACATACCCCAGGAAGCCTTGTACCCATGCGCTGGGGTATACGCTTGAGTAGAATCCAAACTCCCTCACGTAGATCTTCTGGATCTTCTCTAATCTGAGGCAATTCGAGGCGTCATAAAGCGCCCATATAATGGGAGCCCTAAGGTGCTATATGAGTAATGAGAATTTCTCAAGACGAAAGATCTCGTACACACGTCCGATACATGTAAACTAAATTTTAATTTAGAATCAAACAAAAATTATGAAGAAGTTGAAGGGCAGTTGTATTCATAAAATGTTTCATGGAATTGCGAAACAACGACAGTTTCATTCTTCCCTACCACCGTTTCCCCTCAACTTTTCTCTTCATGATTTACGTTTGCAGAAGACGATACTTTGATCCACGAATGTCCAAAGTACTCAATTTTACGATTCTGTATTCTTGTTAGGATGATATCGAAGAATGTTTAAAACATATTATGAAAGTGTTTCTCAACTTCTTCGCAAGGAATGGATGCTTTTGGAGAATTCTAAAAGCCGTAAAATCAAAGATTTCAGACACGTCATTCAATTTGGAAATGATATTTGAATTCTATAAGGTCTTTTGAAATATGAGCACCTGAAAATCCATACATGTGTGTTTCCACATTGGATGCCCGCTGTGCTTTCTCACTGTCAAACCAGGTCAACCCTGTCACGGCGCTTTTGTACACATAGATAAAGAACGAATGTTTAATAACGACGAGGGTCGAATCCACCACCTGGCCCCTGCCCTCGCCGCCTCCCGTTTAACACAAGACTGCATACTGACTGATTATGATTGCTGGCCTAATCACTCACATCTAGCCCGGTTGTTTCATTAGTTGCTTTCAGCCGAGCGGGTTAACGATCGGCCCCTCCTCCCACCGCCCTCCGAAGGCGCAGCGCCCCGGCTGAAGGGTTCCGATGACGCTGTTTTTCAGCTAGTAACCTGAATTATGGCTACAGTCAAGTTCGTTTTGGATCGCGTGCGGCGCCTACCAGTCGGTGGGTAGGCGCCTGCGACCCACACCCACCTGGCGCCCTGGCCAGGACTGCTGGCGCCCATCTTCATCAGCCCCCATCGACCAACATACCGGCCAATTATGCTGGGCATAGCTGTGTAGGAAATACCAGCGACGATTTAATACAATGCTTTAATTTATGACCAACATATGCCCCGAGTATCGATCCCCATGCGGTCCATTGGTCGTTGGCCTGTTGACGTACTCCATAACATATATTTCTTCCTCCATCCAACGTATCTTAACATAATATACGATGCTCGGCGCGGTCGTATTTTTTTTCAGATTCTACGTAAATATTTTTATACAACGCAATTATTTTCGATCAGAATTTTCACGCTGGCGTGACTGACCTTTCAGCGGTGGCCGGAATTTTCAGACCTTAGACCCCAATTCATCATAATAATGCGATAAAATTAACCTGGCGAGTTGACGTTAAAAATAACGGAGAGCTTTTATTTTTTTTTAGGCGGAAAAATTCAGTTAGCTTTTGGCAATGATTTATCGATAGCCGAACGCTGTTTAAGTCTTCATAAATACATATATATATATATGAGAAATAAATATTAATTTAATTAAGTCAAATTTAGTAAACTTATGAGACATAGACCTTTTGTTCATTGCTGAAATTAGAGTGCTGAAAAAATTACAAGAAATATATGGCATGAGTTCAATCAACTACAATCTAGAAATATATCTTAGGCTGAAGAATGGTTTGAAAAAAATATACAAATCAACAGCATAGATGAGGAATATGGACAAGAAACTCGTTGAGTTTGAATCTTCTTCAAAATTTTAACTGTCTTTACTATCAGAGTATTTAATTTTAGAAGAAAAAAACTAAAAGTCTACCAACTTTTTAATTTCTTCTTCTTATTCTTCATATGCCTTGCCCGTTTTCAGAGGTAGGCGATCTACATGTTCTTGTTTTTTCTCCATATAATCGTCTACTTTTGCTGAAACAATTCTGGTGCTTTCAATCCGGTCCAGTTGCAAATATTATAGAGCCAAAATAGCTTCTTACTTTCCAACAACCGTTAACCTTCTGTGCTTTACCTTAACACTTTATGAGCCGCAAGGTTTTACATCAAACCTAGACTGGGGCCGCATGGTTTCATGTAATGATAATCCAAGCCAACATGCACGTGTATCCATCTGTGCTCAAATAGAATTATGAGAAAAAAATGTGCATCGTTATCAGAAGAAAAAAATGCCAAGTGCGGGTATGGCTCTCACGCGAAAAGGCGTGAACGGCTCAATAACGCTTGGTTACAAAATCACGCCAAAAGGCGTGAACGGCTCATAAAGTGTTAATGTGTACAGAAGCTCCCGCTCCTTAGCCCTTTCAGACCTGGCTTTTCATGTTTGGATAAAATAGACCACTATGTTCAAAAGGTCCCAGTGATAATAAAATGAAAAATAACCTTCAAATTATTGTACATTGCAATGTACACTGGGTCTGAAAGGGTTAAGAAGAAGTTAAAAGACGCTTGTACTCTTGACGTGTTTCTCCAACATTTCATTTTTAACATCGACTTTACTTAACCCCTAAAAGCATTTGGTTGAAATGAAACAGAATCTCAACGTTCTTTGACAAAATCTTTTATTTTAGCTTCGATTCCTTAAATGTTTGCGAGATTAAACGCTTCTTTGTGGATATTTAAATTCGATTTATTTTACATATAAACCAATTGTATTGATAATAATTACAGAAAATCAACAAAAATCAGAATATTTCGAACTTTCTATCGATGATTTGTCTCATTTGCATCTTATATTCTCTCTAAGCGGAGATTTTCGACCGTTTTCTTTGCCACACATTTGATCTTATAGTTTCGCCGTACATTTCAATTATGACGACGTCTGGTGTGCTTAAAAAGACGAACTACAATCAATATATTATTAATATCGATTTTAAATTTTCGCTCTTGGCGCTTATAATTTTATGGCGCTTGTGTGCGCCGCACAATCTGGCCATATGGACGGGGCGCCACTTCGCACGCTAAAGTTTGTTTTTGGGTATATCTCGATACACCAACGAGCCTTTTATCTCACAGTCTATATCTTTTTTATCTGGGGGGACCTACAGGTGGTCAAAATTGTTAAAAAAAATGACATTACATATTCATATGACGCGAATAATCGCACAGTCGTAAATTTTATTTCATGGATTTGCACCATCAAGCCGACGGTGTAATGGACGGGGGACATGGCGATTTTCATTGTCGTGTGTCAGGTGAAAAATTATGATTTGCTCCGTTTTATGGCCAATCTGTCTGCGCAAAATGGCCGCCGATATGCATTTGACAAATGGCGGCTTTCGCGCCCGGTCACCATCAATTTCCATCACGGGGGTGTAGCGTGCCGAATCGTTTATCAGATCCCACCATACATTGCGATCCTATCAATTCATAGCAAATAGTTGGCAATTATTATAAACGTGATTTATACGCTGTTTGCTATTTACGATTTCATCGCAAACATAGAATCGCTGAACTAGCAAATTATTTTTTTAAATTGCATCAAACACTTGCCGACGGAAAACCTTGAACTTTTCCGAAACATATATAACTTATGAAATTTTCAAATCGGATTTTCCAGCGACGTCGCTTCTATTTACAGAATGTTTTCCTATTATGTCAGTACATATTGAATTTTCGCTGTTTCAGAATCAACCTGTTCAAACGTCGAATAGAACGAAATCAAGGTCAATCGAGTTCCCAAGAAATAACAAGTAAGAACATTTTCTAATATTTAATTTTTTTATCATAGCTCGCATCAAAATTAGTTACTAAAAAATGTTACATGAAAATATATGTTTTTCTATATAAATAATTAGGTCAAAGCATTATGACCCAATTCACCATAATCCATTATGGACGGTGAAAAACTTCCGCATATTTCAGAAAGTATATTATCCAATTCTGAATATTCTCTTCTGGCCAAGCCATAACTTACATCCTTGTCGATATTCTGAGAATAAATTATTTTTAATGCATTTACCCCGAAAACAAAAATCGAACTCTCGCAATGAATTATATAATATGCTTTAAAATATTTCATTTAAACCCATAAATTACTATCTTTACAATATCTAGAAGTTATATTTTATTACTCTGCACAGGTAAATATTAATATATTTCCAAATTTCTGCTCTCTCACAATTCATTGGACACTGCTTGATTGATTTTTAAGACTTGAAGTCTTAAAATTAGTCCCATCTATTTTGCTGAAGTAATATGAAGAATTAAAAAATGGCATTTTGTAGACAATACTTAGCTGATGCTGAAATTTTAGTGCGGATCATGAATATGATTTCGCAACTACACTACTGTGTTTACGATCTTGAACTTGAAGTCAAACTGAAATCCATTAGGTAAAAACCAAACTAACTTTTTTGATATTTGTACTACTTTTAACCTGTTGCAATATAATTATATTCTAAATCATAATAACAAAATCTTAGATTTAGTTATTTCTAATAAATCCCTATTAGTAACATCATCTGACTTACCCTTAGTGGCAGAAGACAAACACCATAAATCATTGCTCATTAAGTTCAGTTATCTAAATTTTAGTTTGCAACCCACAGCACCTAGGATCGTGTATCGATTTAGTAAAGGTGACTTTACCTCGATATCCCAGCAACTCTGGAAAGTGGACTGGGCACTTAAACTGTCAACTGGTACTCTAGATGAAGCTGTCACGCAATTTTATGACATCTTAAATAACCTAATAAACAAATTTGTACCCAAAGCCAAAGTATTTCCGAACAAATATCCAATTATGGTTTTCATTAGGACCATTGATTGTAACTGCCAAAGAAAATATAAGTATCATAAAAAATTCAAAATTTATAAAAACCAATCTGACTATTTAACCTTCCAACTACTCAGGCAGCGATTTAAACATCTAGAACGCAAATGCTACCAGGATTATATCGGCAACATTGAGTCAGCTATCCTCACTAACCCTAAAGTTTTTTGGTCATATATACAAAGCAAAAGCACATCTAGTATTCTGCCCTCTCGCATGTATCTTAACGACGCTGCAGGTGACTCCTGTGAAAAGCATTAGTAGATGTTTGCTGAATATTTCCATTCATCTTTCTTGGGGGTGCCCACTAGAAATGTATCAATTTTAGATACTTCAAATGTTACTGAGGAGGGCAAGTTATCTCATTCTCTTAATAATATCACTGTTTCCCTAAGTGTGTGGAAAAAATGCTTTCATCTCTAGACACTAACAAATCTGCAGGGCCTGACGGAATTTCTCCGTTTTTACTTGTAAAATGCTCGCATGAACTAGCCTACCCACTAGCGTTACTGTTTAAACGATCTCTACATGAGGGTGTCATGCCAAGCATATGGAAGTCGGCGTTTGTGAGTCCCATTCATAAAAAGGGTCCGAAAATCCTCATTGAGAACTATAGACCGATTTCCAAGTTGTGCATGTTTGCCAAGGTTTTGGAAAGCGTTGTATATAATCAACTGTATGCCACTTTCAAACACCACTTTAACCCAAGTCAACATGGCTTTCTAAGAAGCAAGTCAACAGTCACTAACTTGACTCTCTCGAGTGACTTCACAATGAGCATCTCATGGACAATGGGGGGTGTCGTGGACGTGTGTGTTCATAGACTACAGCAAGGCATTTGATAGGCTTGACCACGTTATCTTGATTCGAAATCCCTTAAAGGCATCCGGAACTTCCTGAGATGGCTATTTCATATATCGATCGGAGGTGTCAAGCAGTCGTAATTAATGGATGCAAATCTAACTGGCGCTATATCCCCTCGGGCGTACCTCAAGGCTCACTTCTTGGACCCTTGCTGTTCATTTTTTTTATTAACGACATTGATGATTGCTTTAGGAATTCCAGTTACCTTATGTTTGCCGATGATATGAAGATTCTCAAGACTGTTAGGTCGAATACTGATACCGTGGCTTTACAAGAGGACTTAGACAGATTGACTGATTACTGCATACGGAATAAATTAGATATTAACGTCTCTATGTGCGGCACGACCTTCGCGGAAAAAAATGTGCCACTGGCATATTATCTTAATAAAACTAATCAGCAAGAGTAGACTTTTAAAGATTTGGGTGTCACGATTCCAAAATGCGTTTTGACCTACACGTCGAAAAAGTTGTTGCCAAAGCATCTAGAGCATTAGGTTTCATTATCAGATGCTCTAAAGATTTTCAATCTATGAAAACTTTAAAAATTCTATACTGCGCACACGTAAGAAGTCACCTTGAATATGCCTGTCAGATCTGGAACCCTCAGTATTCGATTTACATTGACCGTATCGAAGCTATTCAAAAGCGATTCTTGAGATATCTTGCATTCAAATGGAACATTGAGTACTGTAACTACGAATTTCTATGTCAGGTCACTTTCCCCTGTATTTCAGACGATGTAGCCGATTTAATCCTGTTTCACGCATACTTCAGGGAGATACCGACTGCCTGGCTATCCTAACGAAGTTCTCCTTGACTGCCCCGACTCGGTCCCGACGCAAATGGCCCCTTCTCTGCATTGTCTTTATGTCCCTCTTAATTATCGTCATAACTATACGTCATCAGAGCGTGCAACCGTACAATGGCTTGAACGAGGATATAGACCTTTTAATGACAAA
The DNA here is from genome assembly GCA_022495035.1 of Philopotamus ludificatus. Classification (NCBI taxonomy): domain Eukaryota; kingdom Metazoa; phylum Arthropoda; class Insecta; order Trichoptera; family Philopotamidae; genus Philopotamus; species Philopotamus ludificatus. The sequence continues at coordinate 21,361 of JAGXCT010035358.1, forward strand.
TAAAACGATTATTAAGAAGTCTCTTGCGATGTCTTTCTTTCATCGCAAGTAAATATGTTTATTAAAATAAAATATCTCGATGTATTGTAATTTTTTCTTTCTACTCTCTTCTTTAATTTCTTTTGATTTTCTTGTTTTCTAAACTTAATCTTTTATATTATTCTTTCTGTATTTGTAGAAACTTTTAATTTGCCTATTGTATCTATCTTGTTGTTATTTATGATTTCGCAACTACACTACTGTGTTTACGATCTTGAACTTGAAGTCAAACTGCAGTGGCGCAGTAGTTATAATCACGTGACGGAATCGGTTATATATTGTTGTCTACATTCACGGCATTACTGCTTGCAGTACATAGTGCCATCTTCCCCATTTTTTGTCATCAATGCCCTCTACGACGGTTTTAACGGGGTAGCTGAAGATTCCACTAGTTCAACTTGAGAGCTCTCTTCCTTCAACCAAACCATACTCTGGCTGCAGACTCCGCAACAACGCCGCTGACGACCATCGGACTGACATGTCGTTGGCACTCAGTTGTTGATTATCGGGGGTATTCCTCACTGCAGATTCTCTAGGCATCGAACCGCCGTGAATGTTGTCCATAATCAACCCGTAGAGAGAATCGGGAGCTACCCGAATCACAGAGCAATTGTTTGCCGTCGATCCATCCTCAGCCGATAAACACTCTGCAAGATTCACTGCTTCCGCGGTCAGGACCATCACATTGTCTGAATAAATGGTGTCTGTAAATATACTTCAATCATCCGTCTTGACTAAATGCGTATTTGCATTCATATCAATGACGAGAGTAAAGGCTCGTCATGGTCCGAGACACTGTTCCTTTTGCTATTTTTACCACATCAAATTTATACAATTCCGCAGTTCTTGAAGAGCTGCGAATGACCGGGGACATTGTCCGGGTACGTTTAGAGTGTTGTCGCAGCCGTCCGGGCTCACGGATTGTGATTTAACGTGTTAATTAATATTTAATACTTTTTAAATTTTTCCTCGCTAGGCGCCTTTCGGCGCACCTAACCTTCCCACGCCTGTGTGCGCCGAACAATATGGCCATATAGCCGTCGCGCCCCTTCCTAAGATCAGTGGAGAGCACTCCGAACGGCAGGGACCCGCATCGTGTCAGGGGTCACATTCAAGTCGAGTTGAAAAGCATTAAATTGATTGCACCCAATTCCGCGATAGCCATCTTTTTTATGGAAATTATTGGATCGATAATAATAACACCATGGGGATCATGACTACGCTCTAGCAATGGGCACAATGGGGACTATATTTTAATCAATTCCAAGCATTCAAATAACTACTGTCGATATAATCTAGAATTTTGTAACTGATGACGTATGTAACAGATATGAAGTCGAGTGTTGTCATATATTCTAGATTCTACGGAGCTATGAGGATCCAGGCCGTTATCCGTGCCAATTCGGTGTGCTACATGAGGTACCCGTAGCTCCCGATCAGAACGTGAATTAAATACGAATTTGCCCTAGCCTCGTCTGATTATTGTTGTCACAATCCGCGCGGTAACAGCTCGACTCCCGGACTCATGGCTCACGGCTCACATCCTGATCTGTATTTGAAGAGTCTAGATAACCCGGTGAACGACCGTCACAGTTCTGGCATCAGGATCATCGGGACGAACGTGTCTCTGCTGAAGATCGTGGAGGGTCTTCCGGGTGGCAAAAGCCCGCTTGTATTTCGGCTTGTATTTTGTCATTCTTCGCATACTCGTCGTTCTCGGAGATTGATTACCTCTGCCCTTTGGGAACACTCCAAGAACAATATTGATTGACTAAGTAATCTTGGAGTGGGTTCGTCCGTTAGGCTTGCAGAGGGACAGATCCTTCTTTAGTAAACGACGTCGCATGTCTAAACGATAGTATAAAACAGCCGCAGGGTGTGACATCGATTCCATCTGAACGAGTTTCTTCGTTGCCACTGCGGCCTGGGGTCTACAAGATGAAACAAGTTTGTAGGAAGAGAAGTGGGAAGATGGGAAACGATTGAAGTTACTATCCTAGCATTTGCCATTAGGTGGCTAGTTGTGGCTGGGAGGTCCAGCACCGATTGCAACGAAAGAAGATCGTTCTTCTTGCTACCATTGGGTGTCACCGTCCCGAGTGATGAAGGCGGTGACTTCTTCTGGATCTTGTAGTATCTATGTGGTGACTTATTAGTTGTTTGTTTTCAGTTGATGCCGGTGGGCGGGTAGTGTTTGGCGGGGCGCGGTGCGATGCCCTGCGGCGCGGTGCTGGCTGCGTCGCCGCTGTCGCTGCGCGCGCTCGCGCCCGCCGCCCCGCGCTCCGCCTCCTCGCCGCCCAGCCTGGCAAGGGCCATGGCCGCGCTAGCGCACCACCACGACGAAGACATCTTCCTCGGTGAGTACCCCTCTCCCCACAACGCTGAGTCCTCTAGACGCTCCCTAGAGTAAATCTCATACCACTTTGGCTCTTGACCCACGACTTCAGAGGCCAATTCCTAGAGATAACCGCTGTCTCACCAATACCATCGATACATTTTATAAAAACGAAAGAACTTTAATGTCTTCCGCTCGCTTATTAACACGTTGAATCATCTTCTTGCTCGTTCCTTTGTCTGCGTTACGTGAATTCAGGTTTTTCCATCGGGTACTTTAAGAGCATCTATGTCCCCCGGAACTCAGTTCTCAAGATCTTGTAGAACTGTGTAACGTGGGACTCAAAATGGATATAATGGTGGACGCAACGTGACACAAATTCATAGAGATAACACCTTCTTTATTAATAGCCAATACAGCCGACGAATCGAGTATTACAGAATTACTTCTTAACGATTAAAACGACATAAATGAAAGTAGCGCGCTAACAAAGTACCCTGCTTTCTATCCCAGAAGGCTATCCCCTACGTACGTGGCAAACGAGCTTTAAATGACTCAAAAAATCATGGTAAACCTTTACTCTTTCCGTTGATAGAAATATAAACAAAGTTTAGATAACACACAACGACACATTTATTCCGAAAAGTTGTTGATCAATCGACCGTCGATGGTCATAGCCGCAAGCGCAGCTTTTAGCGTGCCGGGCTGGTCATCGTTCGTAGACGATAGCAATCGGGAAGTCTCACAGGGTTGCAGTGCATCGCAGGGTCTCCTGGGTAGTCGTCCTGCATTTGTCCCAGACAGTGACAGCCACTGCAGTTTGACTTCAAGTGGTGCCTGAGGATCTGCAGGGTCTGCTTTTTTGCGTCGTCTGGTATAAATTACTCGTGCTGCGCGTCTGTCAATTGTAAATAAATATAATAAAAGTAATACGGTGTCGATGAGGATTGCCACGGGAAAGACGAGATGAAGTATCCAGAGTCGCTGTGGTGGCCCGCAGTGATTCGCCGAAGGCAGAGGGACCGGGGTTGGCCGCCTGCGGGACGCCTTTGTATAGTGGCGATAGTGATTTCGATCATGCCACTAGATCCCGCTAGGGGGCTTTAAATTCAAATTAAAACGCGGGAAATCATTTCGCGCGTGGTGGCATAATCGCTACACATCTATATGCAAACTATAACTACGCCGTGGTCTTCCTATAGATCCTGGGGGATCCGTCGGGGAAGCGATGCTTTCTATTCTTGATCCATGACACATTCCGATTAGGTCACTATATTCTATAAATCTCAAACTATGGGGCACCGCTCCTGTTGTATGAAGCGGTGCAGAATTTTGATGGGTAGTATAGCAAACACTTTAGGAGTTGGTATCTTTCCAGAACCGTATTCGAGTTAATGTTTCCACGAAAGCGAATATGATGTCACCCATGTTCTCATCGTATTAGCTCCCTGCCGAATTGTTCTACATATGTCATAGACCGAAGCAAATCGATTTTCCAGCTTTCCTTCGACGTTACAATATTTTTTTTTTAATTCTTATTGTGAGTCTCCTGAACATCTTCGTACATTTGACCAATAGGCAATACTGCATTATGCCTTACGTTACTGTCTCCATGATTAAGTATTTCAATGTAACATTGGTGAACTTTAGAAAATGATATTACTAAATAAAATAAAGCAATATTTCTAAAAAAAAATAGTATTCTCGTAAAAAGCATTGGCCCGAGAATTTATGATTTGCACCACATGCGGTGACCCCCGTTGCCCTCGACGTGTTAATCACTAAATAAAACTTTGTCAAACCAGTCCGATACAGTTTTAACCCTCGTCAATAGGCGCAACACGAGCATTCCTTTTTTTATGGAATGCGTAAATTCATTAAAATTGTTTTACAGATGGATTTACAGATTAATTCCAACCGACCGATGGGACTTTCCAATCGAAAGCCTGCGGGAAAGCGCCCACATTGATCGGCATAATTGTGTTCAATTGGGGACCACAAACGGTGGCTTTAATACCGTTGAAAACGGTATGGTGTTCGTTCTTTGGGGGTAAAATCGATCGAGTGCTACTTTGAGAACGCGGTGGTTTTCTCAGGTGAACGGTTTTCGATCGAGTGGAAGCCGCTGTACTCCAGATAAGAGCTCTTGCTTCTTCGAATATATTAATTTCGTCAGAATATCGTTAAAGTTATAGTACTAAAATATGTTATGCTTCGTTGCAATTATTTATCTACCGCAACGGTAGCTACCGGTTCTTTGCAAGGACCCTCTGAATACATCATGGAGGAATACGTGGATGGTAAACGTTGTTTTGAAAGAAAGAGTTGAGAGAATTCGCAACTGGACAGGGTTAGGAGCTTCTAAATTGTTCACGTAGACACGTGAAGAAGAATACACTGGTGGAACACCACAAACTTTCTTTCTTCTCAGAGTGCTACATTGCGGGTTCAGATTTACTTCCATCTGAACCTGCAATGTAGCACTATTCTGCTCCACGTAACATCAACAGTTCACGGTCATTGGCGCTGGAGTCTCACTTGAGATTCTATCATCTTGTATTGTTCAATACCACACATTATTTGTTGCATAAAAGTTACAAATTACGGTCTTCACTAGATTCTACCGTTTTAAGAGCTGTTATAAGACCTGTTTATTGTTTGTTCCGGTTGGAACGACTTCACGCATTTCTACTTCTCCCTCTTTTTCCCTTGCACGTTCTCGGCCATTACCAGTGTCTCCGGGTTATCCAGTATTTGATAGATACCAGTTATTGTGTTATAAAACTATGCATCCCAGATGAACACGTATGAAATCAATTGTTTCTGTCGGTCTTTGAAAATTGATTTAAATATTAAAATGGGTTCTAAAATTCAATACGTATTTCAAACGCGAACTTGCATGGAAAACAATAAATTTTAATGCGATTCAATATTCCCTGCCCGGATCTCCCCGGCGCTCGGGGAGGAGCTCCATCCCCGGACATCCGATAAATAATTCCTTTTTATACTTTAATAAGTGTTAAGTCGTTTCCGCGGCGACGTCGTCAAATTTGATCCGTAATTGATTACGGCCTAATATCGCGTAACGAAGGCATTCTGATTAAAGCACTCGGCGGTTCGCACTTCCGGCCCGAATTTTTGCCGGGGACCGATCCAATACGGAGCTAACAACCCAATAACAATATCAATAAAAGAAGATATGCATTTTGATGGTAGCTTAAATTTTATGGGGCTAAAAATTTTCAAGACGGGACAAGGGAGGGACCAGAAGGGATATCCGCTCTCGGCCCGACGCACCCTTTATTGGCTCCCGGACCCCGGGAGCATTTGTTTCTGCGGATATAACCATTACTCTGACCAGAAACCCTTCGAGGAAGTTATACCCGCAACTTTGGTTAAGTATAATTCAGAGGGTTCGGGATCCCGCTCTCCGGGACCGGGTGTCAAACGACGCCTCGGAAATGTCCCGCCATTTTATTTTTTTATCTCCTCGAGGTTATCAAGATGTTAACGACTGGCGGCTCGTGTCGCGCTCCTGTCACATTAACATATCGTCAAGCGTCCCCCGTCTCCAGTTCTTCAAAAAAAAAAGAACGCAACGTATTCGATTGTGCAGAGTTTCGAAGTTAAATTCCCCGGAATATATCGACTAATTATTCGCCGCGCCAAAATTCCCCTAAACTCTGAACCCTTTAATTGCTCACATATCGCTTTACGGTCCCGAAAGTAATATTTAAATGCTATAAAACACAGCGCCGAATAATTCATTGCACACAATAACCGTAAACATTTCAACCGGCAATATTCGCAACGATCATGCTGGATTTGGAATATGTTAAGCCTTTATTGCCGATAAAAGGGCCAATATCCCATATTAAAATGTGATAAAAATTATATTCAAGTGTCGTTCGCATGGTTTTTGCGAGTTTCCCAGGGCATCGAAACGATTATCGCTTCGTGTTCTAGAAGGGGGAGCGGTCAAGACGGGATAATCGCTAATGAGTTTGTTAGTCCGGGCTTTAGTCAGGTCCGTCTCTTCGGCGGCAATGTGGCCCAGGGCGCCAGTAAGTAGGGTACTTGGCCAGATTGGGGACGGCGATACGTACTTTTTGGCTCACGTGCAAGAAATCGCAACGGGGAAGGCCAGAACCATATCGATCCGCCGGCATCGCTGCCGTGGTCCAATTAATCTATGCGCATTTTTTAATACTACTAAATAGTGCGTCATCAGTCCATTCTCGACGTGGGTATTAATACCACAATAAAAATAAACCCTAGCATAATTTTCGGAATGAATACTGTAGCAAATTTTCTTTACTCACTTTGATCGAAGTTTTACAGAATGTGTCTCAGACATAAGATGAGCACAAATTACCGGGTCTTATTTTCGGAAAAGCATGAGGACCTCTTTACTTTGTAGATACACAGAGTAGTACAAGATTTGAAAAGTTAAATACTTGAAGTAAGATACTAAAGATATATCGTTGTTTAGTATTCCCTTGAAGATTTTCCTACATTGTATATGTGTGTGGGTTCTTTCTTTATCCTAATATTATTGTTGTGATTCAGCGACACGAAGAACTGCTATAAGATGACGTCATCCTTTAATTTTCTTCCCGTTTTCGTTCCCTCTACTCTCAAAATCTCATTAAATACGTATATTGCAGAGTATTTTTTATATAGTCTCAAGGATGGACATTATTTATTACCCATGCGATTCAGAGAATTCAGACAGGTGTGCTTCGTTCTTCATGCTATCTCATCGACCATGAATATTTCACTTCTAATCCATTATAGTTAAAGCATTTGTCTCAACCACCACACCTAAAAATCATCTCATTTTCATCTATATATAAATGATCCAAGATCTTGCTAGACGTATCTTGGCAATGTTGGGTATAATCGAATGATTATTATAGTTTGACTCTGGTTCAGGTACATATTCTTCTCTGGAGGGGAATCACTTGATTACACGGTGGCTAGTGGGGCCTTCTATATTTCTGAATATACTGAGGAGGCAAAGAACTTCCGTCTCTTGATCCTTTGTTGGCAACGGATATCTAGACCTCACTATTTTTTCCGTTAGAGGCCGGTTTATTGTCGAGCTGAGTACGTTATCGGACGTGGACGTGATCCAGAGTTGGTACACCCTAGATTAGATACGAATCGTCCAATTATTATTGTTACAATCCGCGCAATCGAGCATCCAAGTCTAATATTCAAAGAGCTTAGATAACCTGGAATCGTAGCTCTGGTCCTAGGATTGAGTCGGACCCTGCTAAAGCTTGGGGGAGATAGACGGAAGAGCCCTACAACCGGCGGAGACCGCGTAGTCTCCTCAATATGGCAAAGACCCGCATCGGGTTGGAAGGCCATTTAAGTTAAGTTCTTCACTTACTGGAGGATATTCATTTGATTGCAGGATAATCCGTCAATATCTCTTCATATTATGGAAATTGCGGTAACGAGGATCATTAAAGAACATAGGGATGCTAGCATTTCGATTGTGCCCTGTTATTCAAAATGTGATCGATAAACCTTTGTTTTCGTTCTGTGGAAGATAAGTTCAAGGTGCTTATCAGTAATCCCCGAGTCGGCTCTGCCGATTTTTTTTTCTAGTTCATAGAATTACATCTTTTTGTCATTCCCTACCGCGGAGATTAGTATTATGTGTCCATAATTGTTTAACGTGTGGATGTTAAATGCAAGAAACCCTGTACACTGCAGCATTGAGCATTGTTTCGGATTAGTACAATGTTGTTATCGTGCATTTCATTAGGCGTTATGAAACATTGAGCCATTTTATTCGCGAAAATAAAGCTTGCAAGCTTCAACGTAAGTGAATTGAAAAGGAGTGGTGGCGTGTGTTACGCTTTGAACGGCCATTCAGTTCACGCTCCAGTCGGAATGGAAACGTTTGCGCCGAACAGAGTGTTAATCCCGAGGGCGGGGGCTCCGGCGCGGTCCTGCACCCAGCAGGTCGTTAGCGCGGCCCTACAATGTAATCTCTACTGCAGCCACAGTTGCAAAAGTTCGCTTCCGCCGGCTCCCTCCCCCTCTCCATACCCTCCTCCGTCGGGCGCGACTCCGGAATATTGCACGGAGAGTGGTAAACACGTGACCCGTGACTTGTCGTTTTCCTTTTTATTTTCCTCCAAAGCTCACACATTCCCGGCAAACTCCCATGCATAGCGGATGGGATGAGTCGGAATGTTTTTCGAATTATACAATGCTGCCAGATGCGAAAAAAGTCCGCAAGAACTTTCCTCCAAATTGCTATCATAAAAACGAAACTTCAGTTTGTTTGAAATGTTGGAAATTTCTTTGACTAAGATGAAAGATAAAACGTGACAGTGACATGTTGAATTTTCCACGTGACGTAGCCTTAAAAAAATATATATAATTGCTTCTGAAAATCTTGTGCCATTTACGTTTCAATATATCTTACAATGATACAAGGTTTCATTAGAAAAATAATTTGTTTTTGCGTTGTTGCTACAATGGTACATAACGTCGGTAGCCATATAATGTATTTACTTTATTGGTTGTTGAAAAGGTTTCAAATGAGCTCGGCGATTTTATAACAATTATAATTCGACCTCTGTATTCGGCGAACATGGACTCCTGCTGTTCCTGACTTCTTTCCATCACCTGTGATGAAAAAAAACATTGAGGAGATAAAGACAATCCATTATTATATGTATATAATCCATTATTATAGGTATATAACCCATTATAGGGCAAATTAAGTATTATGTATTTTTTTATTTTTTATTGTTATTGACAATACTTATTGTCAATAATAATAAATTAACCAAAGAACTTTTTCGACAACATTTTATGTTACTAAGGTTGACATTTCTATGGGCGCTCATAGAAATATAGACCTTAAAGAGACTGGTTAATATATTAACCAATTTCAGCCTTTGCCCTATAAAGGGTTAAATGTGTATACACGAGTGTACAATATGGACAAAACTAATATTAATAGTAATAGGCAAAATCAACACGGTTATGATATCTCAGCCTCCATATTCGACAAACCTCCATATGGCCCCCTTCGACTTCTTTCTTCCATCGGTGATGAAAAAAAAACATTAAAAGTCAACCTTTATTGTCAATATTGAGGAGATAAAGACAATCGCCAAATGAGCTAAATGGCATACAAAAAAAATGCTTTAAAAAAAAAATGTGCTTACACAAGTGTACAATGTGGACAAAACTAATATTAATAATAAAAAAAAATTGGTAAATGCGAAAAGATTTTTTAGTCAAAAACAACACGGTTTTGATATCTCGGCCTCCATATTCGACGAACCTCAATATGGTATTCTGTGATATATTTCTATCACCCGTGATGAAAAAACAACAATGTCAACATAATTTATCAATATTGAGGAGATAGAGACAATCGTCAAAAGAGCTAAACGAAATACAAAATAAAATCTAAAACGTGCTCACACAAATGTGAACAAAATTAATATTAAAAAAAAAATTAAGATTTTTTTTAGTTATATTATGTATATTTCAAAATAGACCTCATACATTGCAAAAAAAATCCGTCGATTTTGTTAGTGTCATGTTGCGATAAGAGGTGGCGCTAGTATCGGAAATAACTCCACACTGTTAGTACGTGAGTATCTTATATATATTCATTTTCTGGCCTCAAACGATTGTCATCAATAGGGTCTTAATTGACCAAGACAAAGCGGTATGATGAGCTCGGGATATGATCTTCTGATTCTAACCCGCTCACTGCGACTCCAAGTCCATGGAGTCGTTTGTGAAGACCTGACGCTTTCTATTGATGGCCCCAACTATTTAAATCATTTCCAATACTAATACTGTCTCTTCCTGAAATTCAATACATATTGTCTTGGATTAGGAAGTACTGTAAACAGATCTATTGTTATTTAAGATATGTCTGTCTGCATTGCAGGGATCTGTTTTATCGATCGCCGATATTATTAGTAAAGACATAAACCTAATCATGAGTATGCGCAGACGTTAGATGCCGCATTAATATTTATAAAATTAATTATTAAAATATATTTATTTAATATGACGAATAGTATCATAACGAGATATATTAAAAATAAATATTTTATAATGATTAATAACAATTATTAGTTATAATATATATAAGATCTTTGGGTTTGGTTTTTTTTTGCAAGGGATTTTTATCGATTTTCTAATACCGGAACTTTCTTCAGAGCTATTATATCATATTACTCCAATAAAGTGTCATCAGTTCCGTGTTATGACTAATGCGATTCTCTTTCTCTTCCAGTTGTCAGAGATTGAAAATAATATCCGCATCACTCATATGTTGAAAAACCAGATCACATGAATCATATAACCTAACCACTCAATGTTCTCTTTATCGACTAAAATAATAAAAAAAAAAAACTGTTTCTTATTTCTGTACCTTGGTGATGATCTCGATTTGTTTGCTTTTCTTAAAATCAATGTGATAAGATCTTTAGATAATATATAACCTGTGGTGGATGATTTTATAAGCAAACTCTTAAAAATATAAACAACAATATTGTTTTACAATGGCACGGGTGCGATGTTTTTTATCGCTCCGTACCGGATATGAGGGAGCTAGAAAAAATATCGTATCTCTGTGCACACGTCACCTATGAATCGCATTAATTAGTAGATAAATTCGAAAATTGATCGATATTTTGGATTTTTCTACTAATATACATCACGAATAACTATTTTTATTCATAGAATAATCCATTTTTTAAAATGTCAAGGTATTGTCGAAGAATTCATAAATTCTTGAATTAAAACTTTTTGGGGTATATTTTCATACATTCATTTCATACAAAATAGGTCGATCGTTAAAGTTTTTACAACGTTTAGGAGATTTAGACAGAACCGTTTATAAAATATTCATATGGGCAGATTGTGCGGCGCACACAGGCGCCAGATAATTAGGGACGCCGATAGAGAAAAATGTAATAATTTATTAAAATGAATTATAATTCTTAAAAATCAACGATAAATAATATCATTATCAATTACTATCCACGAGACACTCACTCGCTGAGTATAAGGACCTTACCATACTCTCGAATGGTAGTCGGTATCGGATTTTAGCCTCGCGACTGTGTTTAGACAAGTAGGAGGGGGTTTGCCTAGGTATACCTTCTTATCTTCTTTAAGCGTTGTCTGCTTATAACAGATCGCAAGTGGTTATTACCATTGATGTGCAATAGCAATCCTTTCATCGTGTGAAAAACCTGCTCAAATAGAGGTTGCCCTAGAGTGAAAGTATCGAAACTAGAACGTTTAGGGTTTTCCTTCCCAGAGCATATTGGTTATATATAAGTCATTGGCCGTAGTTCGTCTTTTGAAGCACATCAGCTGTACACGAGGGCTAAATGAAGTTCTGCACACAGGCGCGCTACTGCACATTGATGAATAAATAATAATAAAACCCATTTTTTATATTAATGGGTATTTTATAAGTATATTTTTATAATTATAATATCTAATCATTAATTCATATCTTTTCAATTCCTTTATCATTCACGGTGCAGAATGCAATGGTGTTGATATCGTATTGCTTTATTTAACCATTCTAGGACTGGAAGCACGTCGGACATAAGTAATTGTCTACGTGATCTCAATAGGGGCAACCATCGATGGATCGACGGAAGTGCAACCGCGCCAACATTGTTGCCAACTGAAAGATTTCACCCATTTTTAATGGTAAAAATGGTAATTTTTAAATTAACCCAACAATTGCAACTGGAATTGCTTTCATATTATTATGAATAATATATAAGCTGACCATACGTCCTGTTTTGAACGGGACTGTCCCGTGTTTTACTAGCCTGTTCTCTTGCCGAATTATGTTTTGATCTGATGCCGAAGAATAATACCGAATCAAATTGGTTCTTCAGAAAAATATAACATATAAAATATTTATTTTCACGTGTTCATCCCTGTTTTTTCATTAATAAATAGAAACTATGAAAAAACATGCGTTTTCTTGAATGGACATACGAGATTTGACCAAAAATATAAGGGCCTATAAGGGCAACTCGCACAATACACTTATGTACTTTGCCAAGAATATTGACCTTCTTTCCTCGAGAGTTACATACCCCAAGCAACCCTGAATCCATGCACTGGGGTATAAGCTCGGGTAAACTCCAAATACCCTCATGTAGAGATATCTTCTGGATTTTCTCTATCCTGGGGATATTCGAAGCGTCATATGGTGCCCAGACGCTAGGTCCTGATTCAAGTAAACTCCGAACCAATATATATTATAGCAACCTTATTACTAAGGTAAGGTGCTATGTATGTAATGAGAATTTCTCAAGACAATACCCAACATTGTTGAAGCTCTACATATCTCGTATACATGTGAACTGAATCCAAATTTAGAGTCGAACAGAATTCCCAGGCCTTTGATTGACGATTGAGAAAATTTGTAAGAGATTATCCGAAAATCCAAAACTATCTAATTTAGTACTCATAATTTAGTTGTCACCGATCGTCGTAATTGATTAAAAACCATCATCCGTAGAAACGTGTTCTATGATGATAAATTTTAAATTGTTTTAAATTAAATCCTTGTGTATTTTTGTATTTTTTAAATTTTTCCACTAAAAAATTGTATACTTTGTAGTAAATTATGCATGAATGAAAGCTTTCGTAACTGTACTGTTGGAAATGGGGATAACCCGAAGACCTGATATGTTTAGTTATTGGGCAAAAAAATCACGAAGCATTCCATGGTTTGGTGAGATGTTTTCGAGGGACCGTTTCCAAATGATTATCATTTTTTTTTCACAGAAATATATTTCCCCCGGGGAATCCCAAATATGATTCTTATGCTAGATTTAACCCATTAGTTGAACATGACAATAGAGTTTTTGTGTTACATTACAATCCTCATCAACAACCGAGTATTGGTTGGGACAAATTGCCATATAATGATAAAACAATATCTTCCAAATAAAAAGCATAAATGGGGGGTGAAGTTTTGCTTAGATTTTTTTTGTAATAAAAGTTGCAGAATGTAATGCTGATTAAGCTGAAGTTTTTAGCTGTAAGAAAAAAATATGGTTATACATTATACGTAATAATACATTAAAAATGTATTTGTGTGTGAAGTTTTTATTATTTTTTTTTCTAAAACGCATCTTTTCATAATTTTTTGTTCAACAAATTTGAATAGTATATAGAAAAAACGGTCAGCACTTAAATGGTTAAATATATGCCTAAGAAATAAACGTTAAATAAATGATAAAATTTGTAAATGTCCCGTCTTGGGGTGAAAAATAAATATAAAACTTAATGATACACCATGATTCCGTTAAAATATTGAATTTATATACGTTAATAATATTTAAATAGTGTTATAATATTTGTTTCGATTCAATATTGCAAGTTTTAATGAATAATTGATTAAATTGTCGATTTGTTGCGATGCCGGTACATGGCCGCTACGCGTCGCGCTAGGACCGCCCGTCGCCAGACGAAGCGCAGCGTGTTTTGCCGAGCGCAGTAGACGGCGGCGCGAGCTGACGTTTGGACGTCGCGCTCCGTTCCGCGCTGACAGTTGTCGCAGTCGACCGTTCGGCATCGTCGCCGACACGCTCGATCGAGCCGCGAAGTGGACAGTGGACGGTGGTCGTCGCGTTTGTGATTAGTTCGATCGCTCCAAACCCTCACTGCACCTTGTATGTGCACTAAAAAACGATACATTTGACACAATGGTGTGTTCAGGTTCGTAAAGCGATCTGTTTATATCGACACCATCAATAAAAATGAATATCAATACACGCGGCTCGATGTCCTCAGTGTTTATTATATACATATAATTTATAGCACGTTTTATTTCAACATCATCCAAACACCGTCCGATACGAATGGCGCATATATATCATGGCTTTTATTTTTTCAAACTTTAGCTTTTGGCCGTAACACGTATTTTTTACGACCGCCTCATATATATATTTTTTTATTGTTGAATTTTTTAATTGCGGGACGTATTTTCCGTTTTTTTTTTTTTTGTTTTTTCGAAACACGACATTAAAATGTTAGCTTTTTTGTTGTTGTATACAACGCGATAAAACTCGACAATGGGATTGTTTTCACGTGACATCATAACATGCAGCACTTTCGTCCTTGGGGGTTGGGGCGGTATTGAAATTTTTCAACGCCGTGACGACGTTAATTTTGAATTTTGATCGTAACCGCGCGACGCGACGGCCATAATCTGCGGCTTACCCTTTTGCGGATAAGGGAAACATTAACATTTCTAAGATATGCGCAATGAAATACCGACTAATGAGAATTGGATCGCGGTCTTGGAGTTTACAGCGATGGTTTCGTGGCTTTTATCATAATAAATCGTTATTTTTTTATGTAGAAATATTTTATGGTGCAATTACATCATAGGGAACTTTCAATTTCCGCGACTGCGTGACTTTTCTACGCGATCAAAACGAGATTAGAGAACAATGGCCGTTTTTCTCCAGCTAAAATGGCATTACTGTTAGAACGAGATTTATTATATGATAATATTGTAGTGGTTTTTAGCGGAAGATTGCAATGTAATTAAAGCGTCCGTACTCCATGAAGGAGATACCGCTCTAGATATGCCAATTAGATCATTTGGGAGGTAGGGTGTAATCTCCCATTACGCACCCTTGTCCTATTCCCTTATTACTTTCATTTAGAAGGTTCGTGCGATGGGAAAAACGCTCTGTGTGAGGCAGACGAGACTCAGTTTAGCATACGGAGGCTGTCTGTCGCTCATGGGTTATTCAGTTAGCGTCCCGGCAATAACGAGCTTGTACGGTCCCGTCGTTTGTAGTCGTTCTGGCTGCGAAAGCAATACTAATGACACGGATGGTAATCGCTAATCAAATCCACTCCACGCCAGACGCAAGTTTTTCATGTGAAGAGTTGCAATTTGCACGGATGTTGCTTAATTTTCGACGATCAGCCTCTGCGTGCCAATTCTGCAAACGCGTCTGAGGACATCTGCATAATGTCTCTGTAACCGGAACGAGTTAACTTCTCTTTAGATTGCTTACCATACCACGAAGAGTATCTGCAGCTGAAAGATTGGCTCTGAAATCATTTAACGGCGAATATTTCTCACAAATTCCGAGTTGATTTCGAGAAATATTGATAGAAAGAACAACATTAGCGTTTCTAACAGTGGCGTATGGTGGACTTGATGTCAGGTGTGCTGAATGTGGAAACAATTTTTTCAATAAATTTTATTATTATTTATATAATAATTCTATTCTTCGCTTTTGCGACATACATTTATCAAGTAATATCAATGGAAAAAAAAATAATCATAAAACTAAAAATTTATGTCGCAAAAACAGAATTAAAAATAGAATTAATATATAAATAATAATAAAATTCATTAAAAAAAACTGTATTTTTTTCCACATTCAGCACACCCAACATCAGCACCACCGTACGCCCCTGGTTTCTAGACGATTTTAAAATTAAATTAATAAAATATCAAAGTTACGTACGTATACAAACTTGCCATATTGTGACTCATAAAAAAACCCAGAATACTAGGAGATACTTTTATAAAAGTAGGCGTTGGGGATGTAGAATTAGTCAGACATTAGTAATGAAACATTTCTTTTAACATGGAATAATCTCTCAAAGTTCCCAAATAAGACACAAAAATGGATTTTTTCCGGTACACCTAATATAAACATAAAAAGTATTAATTCTATTTATTATCTTATAAATAATACATATTTGCACAAGATTAGAATGCAGATTTCCGTTACGATCTAATGCAGTATAATAATAAAATAAAGCGTATTTATGACTTACATATACGAGTTTGCGCAGTGAGCGTATTTATTTCCGCGCATACTGCGCAGAAATGATGCGCATGCGCAGTATATTTTGATAGATCATTTTTAAATAAATTAATAATAGTTATTTTCCTTTTAATTGACGAATTTTAGTTGTTTGCATAATGAAAACTGTATAAAACAAGGAAATTATTTAATTAATTATTATTTAAATGTCAATGACTTATTTGTTACTCATCAATATAATTAATTACGTATGAAGTTTTGTTTATGTATTTTTTATATAACCATTAATGCGTTTATTTTATTTCCCCGTTAGGATTTTTTTAATGCACGATTGTGTGCATAGATCTAGTAGTCCGCCGATAATTTCCCGCGCTTGTGTGCAGAACTAGCGCCGGTATTAAGTAATGTAACTCATTATAATAAATTATTATTTTACGTTTTTTTTTCCTTTTTGGCGCCCGTAATTATCCGGCGCCTGTGTGCGCCGCACAATCTAGCCATATGGACGGCGCGCAAATAACAACATTGTGCTAACAACAAGCTAATAAATTATATGAAATATGCATTTTAATTAGGTAAAAAAAATCGTTTTAGAACAAACAATTCGTGTAAAATGTTTTATTTTATATATTGTTTTTTTTTGTTGTTGTAAATCTTTACGTTATATAGGCTACGGAGCCTAGGTTACGGGGTTTTAAAATAATGCGTTTTTAACGTATCTACGGCGTAAATAGAGTGATTGGTGTATTATTTGAAGTAAGAATAGTATTGCTTTTTCGTTTCATACCATGAACTGAATATCAATCGTTTTTTTACGATTCTTATTGTGCGCGGTAGCAGGGGCGCGCCGTCCCTTTGGCAAGATTGTGCGGCGCACACAGGCGCCGCGTCGCCAAGAGCGATATAAGCAATATAAAGTAATTGCTCGTAGTTCGTTTTTTCAAACACAACAGACGTACAAAGATGATAATTGAAGTTAATAACTGCACACAGGCGCAGAATACTCAAGGTGCGCCAAAAAAATATACAGTTGTATTTAAAAATGATGTCAATTTATTGAACCGTGTTATTTCTGGCGTATTATTGAATGTTTTGATAGCATTCTATGCCTATCCCACTCTCATCCCCCCATTCCCTTTCGCATAATGCTCCTCTGCTGTCATTTAAGCGGTTAATCGAAGTTTTTCTTTGCTTTACACACCGAAATCGTTTATTTTCTTCTTCTTCTTCAAGTCTTTCCCACTCTTCTGCGTCTGTAATACCTGATCGCATGCCCCGCCACAGTTTGCCTCGCTCCATTCTTCCCTAACGAGCGCCATTACGTTATGTATACGCCTAGCCAAATTACACACTTACTTTCTTTATTATAAACGGTGAGTTGTAATGTTAATATTTTCAAATTGCGTCTCCGAATGTTCTATTATTATTTTTTTCGTCCCAAATAAAAAGCGAGTGCGTACATCTTCGCGCTGCGTCGCGTTTCTATGCAAAATCAATATTGGCACACGCAGAACTAGAAACGACGCGAATTATTATGTTGAGTCATAAATAACTTCCGATGCAGGTATACCAATCCCTCGATTTACGCGGTAGATACGTTCCAAGAAACAAACGCGTAAATCGGACTTCAAGTTCATACAAAAATAATAGATAGATTCCAGAAAATAAAAATTCGCGTAAATCGAGACTTCGAGTCCATATAAAGTAAGAGGATAGGTTCCAGAAAACCGCGGTAAAACGAGGCATAAAAAATACAATTTTATTAAGAAATAGATTTAATAAATCGAAATTTAAATTTTATAACATCTCTAACGTATGAGGTATATTAAGAACTGATCAGGGATCCGGAGATGACACTTATTCGTAAGATTCATATTCGTAATGTGATGGGAAATCAAGGGAAAATAAGTGGTTAAGCAGAGTAAATAGCTCTGATTACCAGAGAGTTTCTGAGAGCAACTGTCCTCGCATTTGGCATAAGCAAGTCCATCAGGTCCTCGATACTTTCTTTCAGTCTAAACCCACTAAATATTATGAGGAGGGGATTTATATGTTGCCAATTAGATGGCAGAGGGTTGTATTTAACATTGGTAAATACATACTAGTTTAATATAATTTTGTAAATGAGATTTAAATCAAAATAAAAGTTATTTATGACTCAACCTAATAGTTAATCGCCTTCATGCGATGGAAAGTAATTTTTTTTCGGCATTGCAAGTAATTTGGTTATTCAATGCTTTATCTCGCCGATCTGGGACGTTTCCTTTCGTCTCGAATCAAATCGCACGCAATAAATTGCCATTGTATGGTAATTTGTTCAGACGCTTTTATTGCACAAGATTTTAAACACGATCAGATAACAACATTTACGTTTGGCGCCTATATAAAAGCGTATTGAATGTTATCTGAAAGCATTTTAATGAGTCGGTGCATGGATGTTGACAAATGTCAATCAGTCGTGATAATGGTAATTCGTGTTAGATGTTTATCGGCCGCATTTCGAAAACTTTTTCCTCTTGGGATGTGTGTTCCATGAACCTGAAATGGAAGTACATCAATACTAATTAGGATAATAATCGTTTATGATTGTAAAGCATATCAGCCTAAATCACAATTTAGAGAATAATCTTTGCTACTGCAGTCGAATAAGACCAGAGGCGCGTCGTCCATATGGCCAGATTGTGCGGCGCACACAGGCGCCGAAACAATAGAGGCAAAATTCAAAATTTGAATAAAGTGATATACATTTCCTTAAATCGACATTAATTAATATATAGCAATATAAGTGATTGCTCGTAGCTCGACTTTTCAAGCACAACAGACGTACATGGAGCAATATATGACGTTATAACGTTGATATTTTAAGTACTTTTTTTATATTTTCCTATTTTTTTCACAAGTAAAAAATGGCGATCATACCAAAACATTTAGCCATATGTCAAGATACGTCAGGGACAAATGTATCGAGCCATCAACAAACAAAATTGAGACAATTTGACACCGAAATCCCTCGTTTCCCTCGAAGTGCAAAAATTCCATTCCATTTTAAACCTTGCATAGGATCTGAAAGAAACTCTTTGTCTTTTTGTCTTCATAACAAAGAATTGTAAACGTTTCTTCCCTCATCTTATCTTGAGATAATTAATTTAATGGCTAAAAAGCATTATATTCGATTAAATGTAGCTTTACGCTCATTCGCCAACAATGCACTGTTGAAGGAATTAAAGCTATTATTAATTATAAAATTTAATTCGAGATTTTAGTCCGTTGCGAAAAACAATAATACGTCAATTGACGTCGTGTCCCATGCGACATCAAAAAATGACTGCAATCGACGACGTGTCCGCGAATGTTATTAAATTTGAACAAAAACTTTAGAGGTTCTTTAGTACTTCTTTGTCCGTATTTTATACATAAGCTGAACTCTCTTTGCTCCATATAATAGAATTGCGCGCGAATAAGATCGAACTAGGGCGAATCGGCCAGAGGAAGCACAAGCAGACCACCCCCCTCGCGAATGACACCACTAATGGCAAAGTTAGTCAAAGGGGAAACACTTGACGAATTTTCTCTCAGTCTCCCACTCTCTGCCCCCCATCTACTCGCTCCCCAGCTCAATTTTCTGGGCGCGGGACGCCCACCCAATTTCGGCGAGTTATTCGCTTTTCCGCGCCAATGTTCGGAAAGCGTAACCTCGCATTGTGCGAATTCGCGGGATGGGATCTCCGCGGTACATTTCGCAACATCCCCACCGCCCCCTTCGCCACCCCCACCCCCACGGCACGGCGTCGCGTCATAATTCTGCTCAAATCATACTTTATTATGTACATTATGAACTCTTTACGCGAATATATGCGTGCAGAAGCGCGTTTCATCTCACGTTTCGGAATATATGCGTATGTGATTTCGCAAATCGCGCATGGGCACTCTCTTATTTCGCATCTGAGATATGTGCGTTGCGGTAAATTTTATTCGATCGCTTTCATTCAATCAAATTGTACAAAACTGTTCATTTTTCTGCACTTTTTATCATTTTATTAGCATGCTTTGTAAAAACTCATCTAGTTTCGTCATACATTTACTCTTTGATGCATAACGAAGGTGAAGATTAATGATGACGAAGAAGTTAGCGACTCATTTTTTGGCTCGCATATGTTACGATGAGGAAAAAGTCTTAAAATATTAATGATATACTGCATATATACATATATATGAAAGAGGACGTCTTGGATCAACCACATCATATCGGTAACAGGTTTGGTATAGTCATGGTACTTCTTCGGGTATTGCTTTGTATTTATGAAAAAATAATGGCAAAGGATCATTAGAATACAGTTAAACCCCCACTAACACTAAAACCGGGACCGTGTAAGTTGGAGTAGTGTTATTGGGGGTAAAGCCTGGCACGTGTCGATACATAGACGCTAGCCAACGTTTGACTGTACCTACGCCCGGCTGTGTGTGTGCAGACGAACCCGTTTCAAATGAATAGTCGGCCTTGTATGTATTCATTCGTTGACTGTCGACCGCCGGCGTGAATGCGACCGTTCAAGTTGGGGTTTGGCAGCGGAATATTTCAACTCAGCGTGTAATTCGGGATAGTGTAATTGGAGGGTCCACTGTAATATGAAAGATTATGGAATAATTGTATAAATTGACTGAAGAAGCGATTATTACTTGAGCTGGTTGAAGATGTTCACTAAAAATTTGTCCGAAGAACTTTGCTTCTGCGTCCTTCTTTGCCAAATTGTTGACATCCATTCAATCTGAAAAGATTTCCTTGATTAATGAAGTAGGGGCTTCCAATATATTATTCTCTTTTGAGACTGAAGATAGTGTATCTACCTTAGTAGTGTGCAACTCCGTCTCAAGGTCTTGCAGTTCTTCATTGGTTAGGTGTTCCCTGTGTCTTTCTGTATGGAGAACTTCAATTGATACAATTCATACAGCCCCTCTGTTATCAGCTCTTCGCTGTGCTTCTCCACACCACTCATTTCTAGATGCATGGACCTGGCAGAGAGACAATATCCTCCACTATAGGCACAGCATCAAAGTACCTTTCAGACATATCTTCTGGCCACAAATTCATTGTTCTGTAGGAAACCTCCTGAGGCTTTGTCAATGAGAGAGATATGCAATGGATAGTAAAGAGATCTTTCCAAAACTCTCTTAGGATTAATTTTGTTTAGAATATTTTTTTAGTGTAGAGTTACTTGAAATTACTGATGACCTCCTGGTCAGTCGTAGCAGAGATACCAGATCTTACCCCTTTCCAAAAAACCTTAAGTCCAAACAGGACGTATATCGAGTTGGACTTGTTTACAAAGCGGAGGTATTTCAAGGTATCATCCGTTATTATCCTAAAAGATACAAAATTTATCTATTTTTTTTTAAAAATGTAGGACTTTTTTTATATCGTGGCTTTTTGGAAATCAGTTCTGTTAATTTATAAAATGTTTTTCAAGTATTAAAAATATATTTCTGGATTTTCTTCTTTTCTGGACTACGTTCGGTTCCGCATCCTGTTTATTAAATCAAGGTTTCCTTTTCGGAATTGACTTAAATGAACAATGGCTTAATAAGATAAACTCTTTCCGGTTTAATTTGAATAAATATATCACTCAGGCTCTAGTTTCCTTTTTTCCTGAAAAAAAAAATAATTTTTCAGTTTTTAGTTTATTTTTTTATGTACAGTTCCGTGGTTTTGTTCCGACATAAAACATGGTTTTTGGTTTTAAATTTACTCCATGTTCAAAACCCATATAAAAACGTTTAAACAATAATTATTCTGAGCTGAAAAACCGGTTAATTTTTTTATCTGGGCCGGAGGGAAATCCAGAAATAATAACGGTTCGAAGCCCTATTTTAAAGTATATATTTTTTATTGTTACATATATGAAAATAGTTTTGGGAAGAAATATATCGTATATCAATGTTCTAAGAACGTCATTTATGACCTTGAACTAGGTACCTGATCACTCTGCTCACGTTCGTTAATTTAATATAAGTTGGCGGTGATTTGTCCTTGGTTTTATTCGAGAGCTTTTGTAAATGCGAATTTTTATATCCGTCACGTCATCCAGGTGCCATTTTTCTTGTGGAATGCTTAAGGACTAGGCCTTTTAACGGCTCCAAGTTTCCGGTCCCTAATTGACAACTGTTGGGATCCGATCTTTTGCATAATAACACGATTAAAATTGGCCCCCCTAGGCTTCAAACTTTCGCCAGGGCAAAGAGTGCCAAAGGAATTAATTACAGTTCAAGCGGTGGCGTGACCCCCTCATAACTTGGACCGCCAAACTTGGACCTCGTCCTTGGACCCCGAGAGTATCGACGGTGTCGCAGGGCGTCGAACGCGTCTACCTCCATTATATATATATATATATAGTGATATCGGAGGAAATATTAGATTTCGATACGGAGTCTCGCTGACATTTACGAGGGTGCTTCGGAAAATATTCGAGTTTATTAAAATTAAATACTTTATGAATAATTCTGTATATATTGTGTTATTATATTATCATTCCCGGATCTATCGCTTTCTTTGAATAGATTCGTTTTACGATTTTAAGAAATTAAATAAATCCATATTTAATATTTTTAAATTTTTCCCCTCTCGGTGCGTTTATGGCGCCTGTGTGCGCCGCACAATCTGGCCATATGGACGGCGCGCCTTTGTATAAATGAGTCAATTTTCGGCTATCTATGGTTCTTTCATTATGCAAAAGGCATTGCAAATTGCTGAAATATATCAGATGGACATAAAAAATATCGGTTTCGTCGTATTTTTTTAATCAAGGTTCCATTGTATTGTAATATGATTTATGAGCAATGAGAAGGTTTATTTATTCAGATTAGCATTGTATTTATCGTCGCGTCATATGGGAGGATATTTAATGTAAAATGAGAAGAATGGATGTTACTTATCTCGTCTGCAATCGATCCACACATATATTATGAGTCGAAAGTAAATCACATATTCACAAAACCGTGTAATTATATGACCAAATTTCATATTTCGATAGTCGTATTTATTAAAACTCACTTTCGAATCGTTCCATTGGAATGTGTACTAAAATTCAAAAATATTAAAACCATATCTTTAACGGTCGGCTGGGTCTTCCGGCTCGGATGAATTCGTTTCTTCGCTCGTTTAACCGATCCGTCACAGCGGCTCGAAATCAACGGCTTTGGCCGATGGGGTCTATGTTGTATGAAAATAGACCCCAAACATGTCAAGTCAAGAATTAATACATTTTTGGACAATACTTTGATATTTGTTAATATAAAAATAGTTACTCATGATATGCTTCATAATTTAGATATTTTTACTAATCAATATTACGCATTATAGTAAGTGACGCGTAATATTGATTACTTGTCGATGTTCCGCCGCGATGATACATGAGTTTTTTTTCTCGTTCGCATCCGGTACGCGTGGCAACTACAGCGAATATAGTTGTTTAATGATTATTTATATTTATTCTTTAGACTTTATTTATATTTAGATTTTAATAGTAGATAGAAATTAACGCTACAGTTAAATTAATGCTATAATTAATATACGCAATCGTCTTCATCTCGGGTGTATTATGGTAACGAGATGTCAACAGTGGATTACAGAAATTAATTTGAATAATCGTTTGTCTTCCGATTCTTAGCTGTTTTCGGTCTGAAAATCCGCGATAATATCCGCGAATCGCTTTCATCTCGCAGACAAACAAATCGAAAATGCGCAGAATTAAATTCGCAAAATTTATTTACTAAATAAATATTTTTGTCATTACTTTCCGGCCGCCGTGTACATAATTAATTAATTCGATTCCATTATTTTGCATTATTTTTCATCCGTCGAGCGGTCGCAGGATGGGGGCGGGCGCAAAAAAAAACGGCGTGAAAATTCGGCCAATTTTCGCGAAAATCTTTTCCATAAAAACAAGAAAAATTTCCCATCGCAAAAATGGGGGAAAATAAACAGTATTTTTGCCTTCTAAACGAGCACTTATTATCCAAACGAATTACTTTTGACGTTATACAATACCCTCACACCAGACGCCATCACCTTCGCCGAAGAAAATTTGCATTTAATATAATTTCAAATGAGTGCAAATCGACGCTTCTCAAACTGTGTCATTAAAAAATAGCACGTGGCCGCACGACTTTAATTTCAGACGATTATTACCGTTTTTTTTTCATACTGTAGTGTGTCACGGTCGAACTGTATCGCAATAAACAAAGCAGTTCGTGTGTGAATGAAATAACAAAAAAAAACATGTAACACAACATCCAACGTGATGTACCACGAGTACCATAACATCGTACGCATTTTGATCATGGTCATTTTTAATCATTTTCTAATGATGACAATGGAATGACACCAACGCCACATGTGTAATCGAACAGATGATTAAAATAAATCGCAAAACCGCATAAAGTAGATGATTAATATTATTTAAGGACAAAAATCTCAATTACTCAGTTTAAATTATTATGATTTTTCATTGATGAATGATTTTCATTGAAGATATATTTTTAAAACGTTTTATCAAATTATTATGAGTGATGTTATTAAATTTCTGTATCTTCCTGATTTTTCTGTATGATTGTTCTCGCATTGCAAAATTTTGATCCTAATCGAAAACGATCGATTCAGGTTTACCTCTACTTGATAATAATTCAAAATCCCTGGTCTAATATGAGCTCTAATTAATCTAGCCATCCCGATGGTATTTTTGTCTAAAAAGTCTAAACATTTACTTTATTGTCTGTAAACAACATCAACAACATTCGGTTCTGATGTTTTTTCTCGCTTGCATTCGGTACGAGGTGCTAAGTGCGAGTGACAAGTGCTGTGAGACGAGAGCGTTGGCATTTACGCACCATATTAATTAGTTAAAAAATCCAAAATCTCGATCAAATCATGAAAAACTATTTTTATTCTTAGAATAATTCATTTTTCATCAAATAATTCATCAACATCTTGAAGTGCTTGGGATCCCCGAGAGACCCCCTTCGGACGACGCGGTTCTTTTCGAGCCGACGTGACGCATGGGATAAAGATTCAGAACCCAGGTTAAGATCCATTGCTCAAATGTTTATTTTAGAGCAAAAAATAATGAGATATGATCATAGTTTCAGAGAAATACGGTAGCTATTGTCAGTATTCGGCGCCTGTGTGCAGAACTCAATTATACAGGCAATCAAGAAAAGTTCCTAATTTTCCGGCGCCTGTGTGCGCCGCACAGTATGGCTATATGGACGGCGCGCCTTGTGGCTATTGATAATACTTTAAGATTTCACTTATTTTTAGTTAGATCTTTCATTTTTTTCGCTTTTTAAACCATCTATGACATCTGTTTCCATTGATCTTCTTTCAGTTTGATATATTTCTTCAACGAGTTTCTATAAAAACGAACATTTTTTTTAGTATACAGTAAGATTACTAGTTTCAAAGCATCGTATTTAAAAATTGACAATTCTTTTCGTTTTATCTTATATATTTATTGAATAAAGTCATTTTTTACTGATTATATAGAAAAATTAGTGATTAGGTTTTTTGTAATGCTCATTTTACTAATTCGCAACGCATAACTATTCAAATTCGCATTGAAAAGTGACTCGACAGTATTGTGAAATTGATTATTGAAAATTTGCGTGCAATTTTTAAACACGCACGATTTTTTTTGTCCTCGCACAATAGAAGATTTTCCACTTGCGCGGTTTCCGCGTTTTTTCTTACTTTTCCACCGAAAGGTTTCACCACAATCGATGATATCCAATGTTTGCATTTGACAATGATTGATGCGGGAAAACGGCGGCACCATCACCGCGACACGGCTCATTACCTTTTTTATTTCTTCTCATAACGTACGAATGAATATTAAAACCCAGTATAAATAACTACTGCCGTTTCCTTTCGTATATTACATCCAGCGTTTTAATTATTACACTGTTTTTTAATCCCCGACGTGTTTAATTAAAGTTTATGCTGTGAATTTTCCGCCGAATTTTTTTGTTGTTGTTCGAAAACATATCCCATATCGTCCCTCGGCAGACTGCGGATTTTATAATAAAATATCGAAAGTTTCTAGTGCGAAATTATGTATTTAGAAAAAAATGTGCGAAATTTATGATGAAAGTTTGATACGAGAATAATAACGAAAGTCGTGATTCGATAATAAAAATATATATATATTTTGGAGCTATTCGGTATCGACGGATTTGGATGATGTTGGCGCTGTGGATTATCGTTGACCGGAGACTTAATGCGATTTGCAGCTGCTCTGTTTGGTCGATGACATATCGTTGATCGGGCCGGGCGTCGCACCATCGGCGTCGGTTTTAGTCGAGTGGCGTCGCGGTGCGTCGACGTATGGGAAGCGAGGGCGCTCTGGCGGCGCTGGCAGCTCTCGGAGTAGCGCTGCTGCTGGTCTTGTGAATCGTTCCGCTGCTGGCTGCGCCACTTCTTCTGCTGCAGCTCATCGACATGGTGTTCCATCAGGCGGCCAGTGAGTATCCATCCTCGACAGAAGCCACTGCAGAGAGCGACTAGTTTAATAACAATCCAGGATGAAGCTGTGTCAGACCGGTCCGACACAATTCCTTCCATTGCCATCCATTTACACTGTATATATCAGCATGTTTCATCATTAACCCTTTCAATGCGGGGCGCATGACGTTCATGCACATACAAATCGTGTCCAGGGTTCGGCCGCATGTCGTGCATGCGCGAGATTCTTAAAAACTTTAGCTTGTCGTTACATGTAAACTAGACCGAGTTAAGTGATGGTGTTTGTTTTAAAAAT
>JAGXCT010035359.1:0-30305 GCA_022495035.1 Philopotamus ludificatus
GTTCTGTGACACACTTTACGTAAGAAGGATAGGGGCGCACTCGAGAATATCGAGAGCTCAAAAATGATACGGACGGACTATGCCGATTTATAACACTCCCTTAAAAAAACGTTTAGATTACTGAAAAATTAGTCCAGAATTTTTAACCTTGAGTCGATTAGATTATATAATTTTCTCGTCCCCTCCTTGTCATCTAACGGTGGATACAATGGATGGAATGAAATATAATTAGTCATGGAACAGATTGCTCAAACCTATCGGATTACAGTTTCGTTGAAGTATCGAAGAACATTTGTTTTTATTTTAAACCTTAACCAATCGACGATAAATATCCTTTATCATCGTTACCCATTAATAAATTAAAAGAATACGTGCGAATAACCTAAATTTTTTTTTTTTTTAAATATTTCAGACAGTTTAATCCATGTTATTCGTTTATTTAGATATTTCGGATATTTTTATAAAATATGAGTGATTGAAAATCAATCAACAAAACTCTGATACATAGTGTGAGTCAATTAACCCTTTGTACTCGAATGCCGCCATAGAAGCGGCATCAAAGTTTTCCGTACCATTCAAATGCAACAAATCAATTATGTATCATTTATAAAATTATTATTTTAGGTTTTTAATATTCATATTTTTTTATATTCATGGTTTTTAATATTCATAAACAATGATAATATTGCACAAATCCAAAATAATAATTGATTAAATAACACGTGTTGAGGTATTGAACTACTACAAAGAAACTTCGAGTGCAAAAGGTTAATTCTGCTAATTAAATTGATTTTAGGATTTTCTTGTCCTTGAAAACGATTTTTTTTATAAATAACTGCTCGAATGGATTAAAATGTCTGCATAGATTTTGAGTGTAAAAAATAATCAGGAAGATAGGGATAAGAGAATATGTTCAAATAGTTGAAGTAACAGTCGAAAAAGATCTAATTTTGAATTCGAGCTCTAAGAAATTAGTTTTTAGGCTCGTCATTCATTAAAAAAAATACATTAACTAAATTAATGCAGAAAATGTGGGTTGATTAGATGAAAAATTATAAATTTTGGTCAAAGATTTAGAAAATAAATTGAAATGATTTTGTTTTGGATAAAAATCCTATGGTTTACAGAATAACCATTTGGGAAAGTAAGACAAGAATGTCAATAGTCTGATTAATTTCCTTACATGCAAATCAGTAATTTCGAGAGACAATATACCTGTCTTCCTGTCTGTATTTTTTTGCAAATAGTAATAATATTATTTAAACACCATGTCTCAGAATTTTAAGAAGAAGAAAGGGTCACTCACTTGGCTTTATTCCCTATTATGAAAAAATAAATCGACCCCTATCAATATTATTAAATATATTAGAGAACGTCATTAATATAACTACAATAAAAATACAATAAGTCCTCGATTTGATTACGACAATTTTTTTTTATTATTTATTGGCATCAATTGCATTAGTGCAGAAATTATTACAATTATTTATCTATTTATCACACAACAGCTTCACAAATTATGATTTTTACCTAATTAATAAATTTAAATTGATTCGGAAAAATGGTATTGAAATGGGAAGCAGCACACCCAATACTCTTTGGCAAATAGAAATTTCAGCATCATTCATTGATTAAGAAGGTAATCTAAGCCCGAGGGCAGAAGAAATTCCATATTTACATTGTTTACGAGAAATAAAATGGCAGTATATTGTGGCAGCTGGAAAAAAACAGATGGGACGATCAAACACACGTCAGACTAGAGCGGGACGGGAAAGTGAGAAAGCCACTATAGGTGTGGAGAGGAGAATCTGCCTTATAAATAAATATGCGAAATTCGTTTATATATTCTTAAAAAAATCAACAGTTGATACAGACGCTGAAATTGCCGGTAATTATTAAAACTATAATGATAAATGAAGGTTGTTAATTCTTAAGTACGGCAATGTACATTGGAGAAGATTACTTAAAACATGCCGAGATAATAATGTATATACGGGAACCTTCGTTAAAACTTTTCAAAACTTTGGTATTTAAAGTTTGCGCCTTGTTCGATACTTGTTCGGAACGCGTAAAGCATGGTAAATAAATCGTAAAAATATAAACCTATAGGCAGTTTGAGAGATTGTGAATACCTATATAAATGTTTTTAATAATGCGAGGTATTTTGTTTAAAAAGATGCTGTCAGCATTAAAAAAATCTAGGATATTGCATCTTTCATAAAAGTATCCACTTAACCACGGATAAGCCACATTTTTATGCAATCTTATTACGGCTTAATCACGAAGATGCTTCAAGACTATAATGGTAGAGTGTAATCTCAAATCGTTTTCGCATAATATTATTTTATTAATCGGTTCAAAGCGAAAATATATTGAAAATTCGCTAATTAATAAATTTAACGATACAAAAAAATATTTAATTAGCGTTTCAAAAATTATAGAAGCATGTTTAATGCCAATAAGGTTGTTTTAAGGACGGAGATTTTAAGGGATAATACATTAAAAGCGGAAAGTGTTGCTTAAAAATAACAAGCAAAGGAAATGATCCATAATTTTGGAGATTATAATGAAAAATTCTTTACTAGGGGCTATTTTCGTTAGACTCCTCCTGTAAATAATTTAAGCGTGTCTCGCGAAAAACGAAAAAAAAAATTGCCGAGTATAAATTTATTTCAATTTAAAATTAGAACGATTTTCCTGCATAGTGCTGAAACGGAAAATGTCATCGAGTGCCTTATAAAAACCGCATTTGCATGCAAACGCTCGACGCATTTCATTTACATAAACGTAACACTTTCGAATATCGCCGCCGAATCACTATTGAAATTGGAAAATTTCACGGAGGCTAGTTTTTTCGCACGCGAAAAGTTTCATCAGTCAAAATCTGGGCGTGTATTTGCAAGTGTAGGAATAGATTGATTAAAAAAGAAAACCCCATCGAACGAGAATAGGTCCGAGAAAATGAGATCTGGCACGACAACCCTATCCAACCTTTTTTAATATGTTTTCGGATAAATACGGGATTATCCCGATACGACAAATCCGACTTGTTCACCTGATTTATCTCAGTAGGAATTGTATTTGTTAACATTCCCGGCTTAACAGTGCTTTGCATTCAATAGGAACGCGTTCATTGATGAATAATTCGACCGTATTTATTGAAAACATGAAAAATGTTTCAATATTCGTCAGTATTTTCCATATTCGTCACTACCATCACCACATCATTGGTGCTAGAAACTTTATAAAAATATGTTTATATACAAGATGCAATTTTAATTGAATTTTGAAAAAATAAATCTATGTTCTGATAGTCTAATAAATTAGCAAAAGAACATGAAATAAAACTCGGAAGTGGTTATTAACGACAAAGAAGCTAAAACAATGGAGGTAATTTTATCACGCAAAAAGAGCCAAGTAAAGTAATCCATGCCAACTACCAAAATTAATAAAATGCCGACTAATGGGACCAAAACGCAGAACGAGAATCGAAAAGTGGCACCTATATGTTACCATAGTAGATCAAACATTAAACAACCCATCCCTAAGATTAGATTTCGTTGATGTTTTAATCGTACGTGACTTTTTTCTGAAATCAACTTTCCTCCATTTCCAACTCAGTAAAAATTTCTACTAAATTATATTATGAGAAAGTTTTGTGATTTTTTATGGTTAATTTTTGGGCTAGAAACGAAATGGTTTGTAGTCGTTTTCTATAAAAAAAAAACTATTTAGAGGGAAAACGTAGATTTTCAAATAATAAGCAAAAATATTTAAGTAAGTAAATAAACAAAACTGGTTTGCTTGATATTTTTGGGGTTTTTTGGTGGGTCGAGTTTACGTATTCTTCATCGGAGTCCTTGTTCGAACAAGTTTCCGTAAATATAACGTGATTTCTAATTTTCTTTAAAATATTATCAATTTGAATTTGTTATCTTTTAAAATATTTCAGACGTAAAATGCGGAAAACAAAACGTAAAATACGTATTTAATGTATTAAAACAAAACAATACCGTATAAAGTGTACGTAAATAGCGGGAAAACGTGAATTCCGGGCACGGAAAAGCAGAGTTCCACTGTATTGTTCCAATGTAGTTCCTCAGAAACAGATTAATGACGAGTGGAGAGGTTTCACAGTTTTTAATACAATTATTTTATGTCTGAAAAACGTGACCTTTTGAAGGATACCTCTCAATAATAAAATAATCTTATTTTATATTGAAATACAACATAAACAAGTTTTTTTCGCATTTTATTTTACTTATTCATCAAGTCATTATCTCTTTAATGTTGGCAAAGGGTTGACTTTTACTTTTTTTAATTCGCGAATGAATAGAAGTCGCAGAGAGCCATGTTCGACGAATACAGAGGTTAAGATGGTATTGTTTTAAAATAAAAATTCTTCCCATTACTAATCTTCTCAATAATTGTATTTTACGAATATATAAAAAAATAATTTCATTGGTAAAATGAATAAGTAAGATCTGATATCCCATTCAATAAAAGATATTTTTTTATAAATAAATAAAAGGATAAAAAAAACGTGAGTAATTTTTTCGGTTTAAAAATCTTTTGGGCCAATACGTCTGGCCCACAGAGTGGAAAAGAGTAAGCATTCAATATGCCTACCAATATAAAGATACGTCTAGGGCAAGGGTATCAACATAAAATACATTGTAGCAATAAAAACTAAGCATCAAATTTGCCTGGAAAAATGGCTTACAAAAACTTTAAAATAATGCTTGAAAATATTAAAGTGCGCAGGGCTGGGAACGGATTAATTAAATGTTGGCCGTCGAACGGATTAATTATGTATATAGAGGTTCCACTATAGTTTAATTAGTCTATGTACTTTTATATAATTTTGTGTATAGTAAGATCTGAAAAAACACTTGGAAAATGAATAGGGCAGGCAGGTGGGAGGTTAATCGGCTAGTCGTGTACATGTGTACCCTCATTAGATATTTATAAATTTACTTCGGCGGTAATTGTTCGATTTTAATAAAACTATCGATTCGGAAATTTAGGTAGCCCACCGTCGAGTGAGTACGTTGTCCAATCTGGATCACTACAAAACGGGGCTGCATATTGCTTTGTCCGCGGACATACGTATATAATATTTATTTACAACACACGAAGCGGCGGTGTGGCACGGTGGGGCCGCGCCAGCTGTAGGTTAGTGGAGCAGGATGGGGCTGTGGTGGGTGGTGGTGGGTGGTGGTGGGAGGTGGTGGGCGGTGGGCGGAGCGGGAGCAGCATCCCGGGTCGGGTCGATAGCCGTCCGCCAGCCCAGCCCAGCTACCGGGGCTCTCCCGGCTGCCGAGCGACACGTGAATACGGTGCCGAGCGTGACACGCGCTGTCAGCCCACGTGTTGAACCCTAGACGCGTCCAGAATGTCCACACGGCGTTCCGGCTCCGGTTCCGGATGGAACGCGGATATTTACCGGATTTGCGGTGACCGACTGCGGAGCGCGGATCGGAGCAAATAATGGAGACGGCCTCCTTAACGGACGCGTTCGAGCGCGGCCCGGCCTTGACCAGGCGTCGTCAGTCTTCGCCCCTACCCTTTCTGGACCGGCCGTCTTCGGTGGCTTCCCATTTTTGTCGAGACTTCCTTTCGCCACCTCACATTACGGATCTTTAAGAACCTGAATTACTAGCTTAAAATTAATTAAACTTTGCATGATCGTCTCAGGGACACGATGGACAGGGGCAGTAGATAAGTCCTTAGTATACGGATATATCTATATGTATATATACAAATATGTATACATTTTTTGAGGCACGACCCTGACAACTACACAGAAGTGTGTCGGTACCCACATGTCTGAGGATCGTGACCTTTCTCAACCCGAAATTCTTTAATAATGATCTCCAGAATTCTCAGCATTCCGCGTCTCAAGCCCGTGGCGCTTTAAGGGATGGGTGACATGCCACTTTCTCTGCATCTTGCACGTTACCAAGCATTACGACCTTCTCTAAGTCATCGTTTCTTCTATCAAGATGCCCAAAGTAGCGAAAAATCCTTTCAAGACATATAGTTGAGAGTCTCGTCTATTCTGTTTCCTGTTTCTGAAGCATCGCTTTATTCAAATTATGATAGAGGCAAAGGTGAAAAGAAAACGATGATTGGTTAAAATAAAGTTAAATTGGAATGGCACAATAATCCAATAGATGACCTACGTCCGAGCATGGATAATACACATAAAGAAGTACTTGGGAATCTGCGTAGAGTACTGCGGAAGATCTCCAACCTCGTGGATTGATTGGATGCACGGAAATAGAAGTAGATCGTAGTATCATTGATAAAGGACGATCATTAATGCATACTTTACGAGTCTCTTGTAAACGTCACATCTTCCTGTAAAGACTTTCTTAGTTGACGTACTTGTCTCTGAATATTTCTATCTATTTTCTGAATAGTCTTAGTGGAATTTGGAAGTACAAAGAATAACTATGCTGGCAAACCGGTCCTTCCTTGGACTTCAAAAGCATCTACGGTCGAGATTCCTGCCAAAGAAGACTAAAGTCAAGCTCTACATGACCCTCATCTGAATGTTCGGCTTTGACAAAACAAGATGAGCGACAACTGGATATCCTGGAGAGGAGAAATCCGAGTCCGGTTACAACTGTCGACAGACTCCGGTGAGCCGGTCATGTGTCAAGGATACGGTCATCCGCCGAAAAGGTTATAGTTAACAAGCCTCCCTGTCCCGGGAGGAAAGGAAGACTAAGGCTTATGCAGTAGGACTGTACAGATGGACTCTGCATTATTGAAACTTAGCGGAAGATTGAGCGACGTTACGGCAGACCGGATAAAACAGAGAAGGGTGTTGAATGAGACCAGGGCTCTACAAT
The DNA here is from genome assembly GCA_022495035.1 of Philopotamus ludificatus. Lineage (NCBI taxonomy): Eukaryota > Metazoa > Arthropoda > Insecta > Trichoptera > Philopotamidae > Philopotamus > Philopotamus ludificatus. Next base: position 6,861 of record JAGXCT010035359.1, read on the forward strand.
AGGACTATTGCGTCTACGATAAGCGTTATATAAGGGTTGACTGTGATGTTAAGGGTAAAATATGCATATCCGAAACTAAAAAAGAACATATCAGAAAGTGTATGCTGCTATATTCTAGTTAATAAATATTTAGTTTAGAAGGAAGGGAAAACATTTTGAGTGACGCGGTCACAATGAGTGAAGTACAATCAACGCCCCTATAGCGCTGAATGCTAATGAGCAACGCATACGGCAGACCCTCCTATAGTGCTTCCTTCTAAATGGCCGTTTTCTACAAAATACTAAATATACAGGGTCAAATTATATATTTCGTAAAAATTCAATACATTATCGCGTGAAATAAACATCAATGCCAATTGTTTTAAAAAAATATATAACACGCACGGGTGAGCAAACTAAATTATTACAAGGTTATTTAAAATATGTGAATAAAAAAATGTTTTATGTATTGATTATGTTCAATTTACAAAACACAATTGAACATATCTAACCCTAAATATTGTATGGGCGTCTAGTCTTCTATAGAGCGAGTTTATATAGCATGGTTCCCATCTCGGCGCTATAGAAACGTTGATTGTACTGTGAATGTGAACAAAGCATATTAAATAGATGCCTTCGAAATGAAGTAGCGCTTTTAGAAAATGATATATCATTCAGTATAAATAATTAAGCATTTAGACGGATGTTTGAATCAGATATTTGCACGATATTGAGTCTGCTCAGGAGAATTGGCAACTCAGAACTATTATTTGCTATGTGCGATGAGCGTGAATGTTTGTGTTCTCCAAAGCAGGTTCTAAGTGAACAAAGAGACTGGTGACAGAGCATTGACTCTAAAGTGGAGTTGAGTTAGCATTGGTATCACTAAAGGGGATTGCACGTAATATTCATCAACGGAGAACTTTACTCCAAAATAATCTACATTTAGTAAAATCAGGTGAAAAAAGTTATCTGTGCATTATTTTCTATTTCAAAATAATATGTAATACGTCGTAAATTTTATGCTAAGAGAACATGCCAATTTTCATTAAAATATATATAAAAAATAAAAGTTTACAAAGGTGTAATTAAGTTTTAAAGCCGTATTAAAGCCGAAGAAGAACAAACTTTCAAATAAAATAACAGCAGTGATTAGAGCGAAGCAAAACATTACCCCGGGGGTAAAAACTAATTAACCAGCAATCAATTTTAAGCTGCTTCAGAAATCTCCGAATGATTTAGCGTTGTGCCGAAATATTTAATTAACAAAGGGGTTCGGTGGGAATTCCGCGGCTTTATGCAATTTTAATTCCGCTCGAGAAGACACCAGAAGAAATTCATGCAGCGCTCCGGACGTACAGTCTGTTCTAAGAATGATTCATTATCCCGTTCACGTGACAGTGTTATTGTGAACAGAGTCTACCGTTTCATGAAAAACAGTAAGACCTGAACATAATGTATTCAGAAGTGCGGAACAAACGTCACTGCCACGCGGGGGACGGAAATAAGAACCGTGGATTAGCGCAGTACGAAAATAAAAACGTAAAAAAATAATTTATTTTTAAACGCGGCTTGACAACCACTGGTTTTACGGCGCTAGGTAGTATACGTAGCTCGTTACGACCGGAGCAACAGGGCACCAGCTGAAGTACCCACACCACGGTGGCTGTGTATATGGTGTGTACATAGATTTCAGTTTGCCTGGATGATGACGTATTCCATTTGGAGCCATGTCTGTGGATTTATGATAATATGGATAGTGGTTATATGTATCGAATGCGGCAATAATTTGACTATGGATATTGCTATTCGCCGCAATATTTATTTTATAAAATATTTTCAGCGAGTTTTGTTCGACGCATATTGTTTTATGATCAATGTTTGCTTACAAGATACAATAAAATAAGAAAAAATAGATTATTTCAACAGGTTTCAGTGAGTAGTTCTGCGAGTGTATTTAAGCAGAATGCAAACATTCGTTAAACGGTCGTTGCGAAACTGTTGCCAGTCGTTAACTACGCCAGGAGGAATCCTTTGTTCTCTGCACATAACGAGGCACGATCAGACTTTTGCGACTGAAAAAAAAATCATTCAACGCATACATATTTAAAGCGTGGCCAATCGCGGTGCCACGCGAAATGTAATAAATCTTGCGGTTGATTTATCATGAAAATCGGTGTTAAGAATACAAAAGAGGTGAAAAGGCGATAAGATTTCAAAGAAAATAATGGGGCATGGAATATTCCCTTGATTTATGTCTCGGGCCTTGAATTAAAACCTAATACCTTTTTTTCGGGCTTCAATACGAGGCGAACCGCAATTTTCAGCAGGCAGAGAATAGAAAAGTGATTCGAACACATACACATTCTATCACGCAGCCATTCTACGTTTGCACAGCAGAGTGGTGGGATGCGGCACGGAAAATGTAGATGGGAGATTCTCTTTCAGAATTTTAATGGGTTAGTGGGTTAAATGGGGTTTACATTTTAGCGTCGGCAGAAGTAACAGGTTATGAGGAATATTCAGCAAAAATTGTGTGCAGAACTAACGAGTATAACATGACGAAATCGTATATTTATTTTAAGATAAAAAAAATATCGCTACACTAACATTAATGTATATGCTAATATATACGTGCATAGAGATTAAATGTGCGGGTATGTCCATTTTGAAGGGTTGAAATTACACAGGTTACTGCCTCTTGATCTCATGACATGACACAAGATAAGAGAAAGGCACGTTTTATTGTATAATCCTTCTCTACGTCGCTCAGAGATAGTCAACGTTTTAATAATAATTCGTGATATAAAGCTTAATATAAAAATTGACACATTTTATTGTGTTAAAAAAAATATTTGACGTATCTTGACATTCGAAAAGGATTGTTTTGATGTGCTCGATAATATTGAAGTGATAAACAACATTGTTTTAAATAGTCGGCCTCCATATTCGCAGGATTCAAACTCCTGCGACAACTTTCTATTATCAAAAATGAAAAAACTAGATCGTCAGAAGTTAATCTACATACTGAAAATTGCATTCCAGAGGAGATCAAAATATGTTGGTTATTGTATAAGAAGAGTGAATATGTATTTAATTTAGTAAAAACTAAAGTAAATTAAAGATTTTAATTATTTTTTAATAAAATATGTCAATAAGTAAAGCACAGTAAGGTCTCGCTTAGCATTTTTTCTAAAGCTAAAAAAACACTAAGAATCATGAAAAGAATTTTAATCCATCCGTCACGGCGGCTCAAAAACAACCGCATCACCCGATGGTGTCTCAGAGGCCCCAAGCATTTCGAGCATTTTTTTTCAAAGATTATTCTAAGAATAAAAAAAAGTTATTCATGACATGCTTCATAATTTGGTCGATATTTTGGATTTCAGTGTGACGCGTAAATGACACGCGCACTCGGTGAGCTCTCACCGCACGTATCAATCGCACTCGGTACATCGTACCGGATGTGAGCGAGAAAAAACATCGCGCCCAGAACTGGCAACAGAAGCGAAGATTGTTGTTTTAATTTTTTTTTAAAATAACCAATAATAAAAGGCAATGATTATTTATAATATTATTTTTTTTACATGTAGGATTTATATTAAAAGAATTATTCGAGAAAAATCAAAAATTTGGGGTCCTACATACAACCCATCGGCACGGCTATGGTAAAATCTAGAAGTTAACATAACATCTTGGATCACCAGAGACCTAAAGCGCAATTTAATAAAATGGATTTTAAAAGCCGTATGAACTACCTCAGGATGAAAAAGATGAGCATAGGAATACGTGAACTCCTTTGTAGGGAATAACAAAGGATTTAATATATTTTTTTTCATATCAACCAAACGGCTCTCCATCTGATTATTAACTTTTCAGTTTCATAAATAACAACCTAAGAAAAAAAATCATTATCAACATCACACTAAGGCTCTAAAAGAGGATACAAAAGCTAGTACGCTTCTAGAATATAATTACTGATCAATTTTAATATTAATTCTCATATAGATTTATATAAATAGTTTTTAAGAATTATAAATTCCATATTAAGCTAAAAATAAATATTTCGTTGAAAATTAATACAATACGTTCATAATTAAAATACGTTCGATAATTAGGCCAATAATTTAAATATCCAATTATTTGCAGAGATTTAGCAATTATAACCATAAGCAAATTCATTTGCTATGCTAATGACATGTCAATTTCATGATTTAATAATAGTATCAGTAATATATAATTATGAATCATACCAATGAATATATATTTATATATTTTATAATACTTAGACAAATGCATTGCATTATTATTTAAAAAAATATACAATTAAGCCCCGTTTTTAAGCCCCGTTGTTAAGGGACCGATAAAAAACGAAACTGGAGGGAAAACGTAGATTCCGGGTTAGAAAAAATTAACATTTAAAAATTGAAAATCAATTTTTATTTAGACAATCACGCAAATTAATTTTGTACGTATGTTTTTGTTGGTTTACAGCTCTTTCGATCTTTTAAATCAATAAGAAAATTTCGTCTTGTACGTTTTCAGTACTGGTAAATAGGTTTTAAGGCCCTCAATATGCCTCATAACATCTTCTTTTATTGGAATTGGTTAGATTATTGCTTCTTCTTCATCAGATAATTCAATATCACTGTGCGCCGTGATAACTTCTACTAGTGTTTTCACCCCATGCCCTAACAGTGTTATGCATTGCATCTAGAATAGATACCTTAACATCGTTCTAATTTTGATAATAATGTTAGTACAATATTTTTGCGGTAGTAATGTTTAAAAGCACCGATTAAAAGTCCAATGGCTGCAGTTCACTATTAAAATTTGAAGGCAAATATGCTAATTTTATATTCCTCTGTGTTAAATTAAAGTCCATTAAAGCATCTAAGCTTAAAAATTGTTTTTTAAACAACTTTAAAGTCAACCATGCTTTTTTATTTGCATCATATTTTGTCGGTAATGAATTGACATTTTTGAAACACCGAGGTATTTGTGTTTTTCCAATTACTAACGGGGGAAACTTCTCATTGCCATCTTAAATTGTAATCAAATGAACAGTTAGTCTGTTTTTATATAATTTTTCTCCATGTCAAGTTTTACTCTAAAGGAGAATGTCTTCGAGGGAAGAACACTGAAAATCAGTCCTGTTTTATCAGCAATAAAAACTAGTCTTGGAGGATAGTTTGCAATTAGAGTAGGAACATCCGTTTGCTTCCAATGTCCAAATAAACACTTCGAGATTCTCCGTAAACTGATCTATACACCACAAGGTGCCTCTTCTTGGAACGATCTATCCAGCTATTCGATGCAGTAAATCCTTCGATATTTAATCGAGACGCAATGTGGCCTTATCTCGAATTAAAGGACCGTTGACTGCCATATTGCTGGACCGCGAGCTGACAAACTATTCTGTATATTGAAACAAACGATTTATGCTTCCTAATATTTAATTCTAACATTTAAAAACGTCGCGCATTTATTTAAGTATTTTTAAAATTGATTTGTAAATTGCGAGAAATAAAAACGTAAAATCGGGGTACTAAATATACTAAAATAAAACGAGACTCTAAAAATTGAACGCAAATAACGGTAAAACGTGAAATCTGAGACGTAAAAAATATTTGGTATCGATATTAGATTCCAATGATAAATAACATCCAAAAAAATGTTTAGCCTAAATCTTAGGGATACTAAGAAATGGTTTAGGATATTACACTGTCATAAAATTATATGTATGGCGCATTTCGACATTCTGGAATTTATATAGAATTAGTGACATATTTAGTGCGGGGAGCCGGCAACATCCACAAAAGCGGACCAAGCCAAGCGTGTAAGTTTCTCCCGTGCTCATTTGGCACGTGCGGACGCCGAAGAGGGCGTCGCGGCGCTGCTGCAGGCTAGCGATACAAATTCCAGACGATAAAATTTCGCGTTGCCATTTTATGGCCGCATATTCCAGAAGTTCTTTTGGTACAGTTAATGGCTACCGACTCTGTCTCTCTTTGTCAATACTAGGACTCTTTCAGCCATGCTCCTGTGTCATTTTGTTAGAACGAGTAAACCCATCTCATCCTCCATACCCGAGAACAACAGAATTTTCCTTAATTTATATTATACACAGTAATTTAGTAAAAATATTATAACGTTAAAAATATGTTAATAATTATTGTCGGCCTGCTAATGGCTAGCTAAGGCTAACGAATAAATAATTATACACGGAATAAATGTGAAAAAAGTGAAAATACTAATAAAAGTCCATTTGGTAATTAAATTTGCATCGAAGTTGGTGGCAGCATGATAAAAAAAAAGGATAAGCGATCGTAAATTATTATTTTCATTTACGGGGGCGGCTCGTGCAAAAATTACGTATTCCAGCCCAGACGATACGAAAATTATGCCGCCCTGCGGTCGTAAAAATACAAAAATTAAAACAACAATTTGAAGTTTAGAATCAAAATTGTTTCCACAGCTCGCGGTCAGAAACAACACGGGGGCCCTGTATCGTAAAACCCAGAATGTGGCAACGGAATTTATTGTTTGCCAGCCTCTCAGTTCGCAAGCGAAAATATTTTCTCGTACACAATTGAATTATCCCGGAGGAAAAAATACGCTTTTCGTAGACGAAAAACCGTTTTCAGGTAGGACCACATTGGGGCTTTATGATCCAAGAGATTCGACCCTAATTTAAAAGTAAAATACTACACCGCAACACGCGAGCTACAACAATAACGATCATATTTATTCTTGTTTCGGCTGAAAAAAAAAACATTTTGATATAGTAAATCTTGGAATACATGGAAAAAACACCGGTTTGGGAGCTCAACTAGCTCAAAATTTTGTACCTAGATAAATCGCCCTGGTTTCTCACGTCTACATCAAGCCATTTTATTATATTTACGTGGTAAATACATTTATATTTTAATAAAAGGAAGCAATACTCGTGAGACATTATGAAATTATTTCATTAAAAATAAAACAATTTGAGTAGTATAATAAATCAACATTCTGATTTAAAGCATCTGCAATAAAAAAAATAATAATACAATTTTCTCGCGGCTTTTTTGAAATTATGTACGAATTCTTCATGAATATTCATGCAAATATTCAAATAAAGAATGGGTTTAAAAAGCGAGCATCGATTATTTGAATCGGACACTTGCAAAATGCTAAATAATATATTAATATTAATATTCGGGGGACCAAAAATAAATCTCGTATTTTATTTTTATTAATATACAACCGAATTTCCTATTTTCCTAGAAACTAAAATTATAATCAGGGGCAGCTCGTTTATATACACTGTGGAGTTGCAGCACCCCCAAACATCGAGGAAAAATATATTTTTATATATTAATATGTATATAGAAGAGGAAAACGAATACCGCGGAAAACCCCATCCTACTTGCCTGGACAGTCGAAAGGGTAAAATCTGATACCAACAGGGTAGAAGATACACGTCCAATGTCAGGAATGGGCAAAACTCCTTACAATAAACCCCATACTATGACTGCTTGGGTCTCCGTGGTATAGAAAGGGGAGCCCTCAATTCACGTGAGACTCAGGTTCCATTGGCATCGATTGGCATTAGAGAGTCTGGAGAGTGTAGAGCAAGAGCGCTGCCTGCTTGTCAGCGCTACCGGCGTTGTGTATTGGATGAACGCGAGTCAGTAGCGAAGTGCGAGGGGGGGGGGGTCGTCGCTAAGCGCCTTGTTTCGCTGCGACTAGGTGCAGTCATAATGACTCGCAGCTTCTTTGTGCCACGTTTCGTTTATCACGTATTTTATTGTTGTTAATATTAACCACTTCTGTGGTCAACCTCTTGAAAAAAAATGGGGAATTGTTCTCGAAAGATCAAATTACGACACGTGTCACTGCACGCGATGCGTTCTCTAGACTGGTGGAGGAATGAGCCGAGCTGGATTCGGAACAAATCCTTTTATAAAAAGTTTCGTGTACGATGTGCCCGAATCCAGTTCGGGCAAATCACTGTGTCAGCAAAATACCTACCCGAGTTGTATTCGGGCAAATCACACAAGGGGTTAATTAGTATTTTTATTTCACCTTATTATTTATATTTAAAACAAATATGAGCGAAATATACTTTTTTAATAAATATTCCGCAGCACCCCCAAATATTTTGAGGTTTATCAATACAATGATAAACGGACAAGTATTTTTTTTTTAAAATACGATCGAAAAGTAGAAGAAGACTTAGGGAATCAGCTAAAAACAATGATGGAAATTGTATTGAGAAATTTTCTTCATGGTCTTTCCGATACTAATACATTTCAATAAATGATGTATTAATAATTCCCAGAATAATTCCTGGAATCGTGTTTAAAACATCTGGTACACATTATTATCATAAATATGTTTTTCTTCATATGACAGATTTAGATTATTCGTGCCAAAAATATGGATATTTGTCGTTAATGTATTTATTTAAAATTGTTAAAATATTTCATTTAAAAAAACGCTTCACTCTCATGTATTGAAGATGTTAAGACAATTTTGTAACCATAGAAAACTGGTTTTAAATACACGTTATTACAGTGACATTTATATGAAAAATGTCATCATAAATTATTATACTTGTCCCATAGTGCATATATTAACATAATATATGTGCATATATAGAAAATGCAGTAATGATATAAATTATGATAGTTTACCAGTTAATTGCATGTGTAAAATGATTATAAATTAGGAAGCTGTTATATCTTAGCTCTCGTATATAAATAATGAACAAAGAAAAAATACGTCACACGATTAGCGGCAATTTCCCAAATCATAATTACCGAATAATAATGAAAAATTGTATATAATGAGTACTATTTACTTATTGAATAATCGCGACGACATTCTCCACATCATTATCTGAGTGCTATACCAGTCGCTCGATTAAAATCAAGGATTTCAAGTCGTAACCCTGAGAATATCCCAAACGAATAATATACAATTGTATTTTTGTTTTTAGAATTTTGATGAACTTGACCAGTAACGTAAACTGTTACGAAACTCGATTGTTGTCGCTGGCAAAAATAGCTCTGCACACCATCGTGCGAAACAAAAAAAACTGCGTAAATGCGGCGAATATGTTAATCTGATCGCGTTTTATATAACGACGCGAGTCTGGGTAGGCGTGTGAGCATTAATAATACATAATGTTTTCGAAGGTATGGTAAAATATAAGGTAAGGATACTTTTCATTATACAAATTACTATTCGACGTATTTAAACTATTCAACATTTGTTTATTTTATATTTTATTTATTCCCGATAATCGATTTGACTGAATTTGGACGTGTGAGGACGAAGAAATATTGCATGAACAGATGAAGTACGTCTTTCCACAAGACATAAGACGAGGATTATTGGGATATGTACAGGGAAAAGGAGAGGATAGCCTTAGGTGAGTAATACGTAGGTCAGTCTTGCTCAAAGGGTTAGTGGCCTTGACAGATAGGAATTTAGGATCTGTACACAAAAATTCGCACCTCGTGAAATGTTTACTATATATACACTACGTACATATATGTGGAGATTAGGCTTAAAATATGCATAAATATTTCAAAAATCGGCATTACCTATATATCTGCAGTTACGTTAATAAATTTGTTTGTAATTATGATTTAATTTTTTTTTTTAGAAACCATGTTAACATTATATCCATTCAATAATTGCCCTCCTATAACGTTTCTTTTCAATCACTATTTTCTACAAAATGCCTTGTCAAGCAGAGAGCATTGACCTTTTTTTCGCTGGGCAATGTATTCATATTATATATTTACGAAATATGTAATTTGACCTCGAAAATATTAGCATTTTGTAGTAAGAAGCAATTTAGAGGAAACGTTATAGGAGGACTACCTGTACAGGTAACATCCCGTTCTTCACGCCTATGGCGATTGCGAATTTTTGTTGTTGTGTGGGTACACTTGTCCTTGACGTATCTTGACATTCGTAGCTATTATATATAAATTGCTTATTTTATTATTAGCTATCGAACAAGTTACACGTGTTTTATTGTGCTCGAAATTTTTTACTTATATATAATAAAAATATAAAACGGAGAATTTTTTTGGCCAAAAATAATACCATATTCTTTGAGTTAAAAAGAAAACGTAAACGGATGACGTTTTGGGGAGATAAAGCCAGAATCGCTGAAAGGGCTTAACGTTATAGCGAAAATTGGTAAGATTAGAAAAGCGCTGAAATAAGTACACTACATTTAAAGGATAAAAATAATACTAATTAATAAATAAAAAGTATAAATTAACCGATACGTCACAGTAGCTCGAAACCAATCGTGTCGTCCAAAGGGGGTATATTTATAAGGGAAAATTGACTCCAGACATTTTAAGTCAAGATATTAATAAAATCTTCATCAATATCTTCTTGACTTTTTGAACAGCAATGAATAATTCTAAGATTGAATATGTTATAAACCGGCATAGTCCGTCCGTATCATTTCTGGGCTATCGATATTCTGAGTGCGCCCCTATCCTTCTTACGTAAAGTGTGTCACGGAATACAGTTTACGCGGGAAACGGTTCCCGCCAAAAGTCGGTGACATCATCGTCACGTGACTCACAGGACGGGTATAAATATGTCCTGTTTTAGAGCCATTCATATCACATTCGCTCACGCTGTCATGGCAGTCACATCTCCGTGATTTCTCTCGTACCGGAGATACGTCTCCGGGATCTTCATCATCATCTCGTACTAGAGATACGTCTGTGGGATCTTTATCATCATCTCGTACCGGAAATACGTCTCTGGGATCTTTTCATCACACCTATCATCAAACTGACGACACCTGGAAATTCTTCAATAAACATCATTGTCAAAACAAAGCGTGTTTTCACTTGATCTCGATCTTCGAAGCGATCGTTAACTACCGGACGGTCGAACGTTATGATACGCGAGCTCGGGTGCCTTAACATAATTTGGAGGCAGCGGTGGTATACCATTATTTTGGACTACTGTCGCGCCCCCTTAACAAATATATTATTAAAGATATGCTTCAAAATTTGGTCGATATTTTGGATTTTTCTACTAATCAATATAACGTGTAAATGGCGCACGCCGCCAAATTTTCGCGGCACGTGTCACTAGTAAACGTTTCACTCTCACTTGGCGCATCGTACCGGATGCGAGCGAGAAAAACATCAATTCTTTAGACTTTTAAGACAAATACAAAAAGTGTGTGATATGTATGATTTATATTTGTATTATTTAAGTGGCCCTCTAGCCCCGAGGCGGGTCTTTGCCACCTGGAGGACACCATGCGATCTCGAGCAGAGACACGTCCGTCTCAATCCTGACGTCAGGTCTGTGACAGTCGTCCTCCAGGTTATCTTGGCTTTTCGAAAATGGGTCAGGTCGCCAGTTATAAGCCCGAGAGCCGAGCTGTCAACGCGCGGATTGTAACAATAATAATGAGACGACTAGGGCCAATTCCTATTTAATTTACGGTCTGATCGGATGCTACAATCCTCTTCTGTAGCACATACCTCACCGAATTGGCTTGGATAGCGGCCTAGCTCCTCATATTTCTGTAGAATCTACGAAACCATGATTGTGCCCGACCGCCATCGCCGCCACCTCTGATACCGACACGCGACAACACTCGAATATTAAAAGATTTATTAAAAATCGAGGTCCCAAATATACCCCACCGGTACGGCTAGGTTAATTGGTAATTTTAGCATATGTAACTAATGGGGACTTGTCACCTCAAACAATACAATTAAATCGTATTCAATTCAAGTCACAGAAGGCTAAATACATCACGATTTTCAGCCTAAAAGGCGACTCAAAGCTGTTCAAAGAATTTTAACAATGGCGTTCATCGTTTAATTTCCACGACAGTTGAAACTGTAACCCCGCTATGGAGGGTTATATTCGCACGCGATCTTAACAAGTTGGCCACGCGAATCTCACATTTGCGGTTCAAGTTCAAAGGCGACATTTCCACCATCGCGCCTGCATCTGTTTTTGAGTTTGGCCCGTGGCCGAATTCAAAGGTCAGGATTGATCCGATTACCGCGAGGTCGTCGGCCAGTTACTGTTACGTCATTGTTGCATCGGCAACCGACTGATCTGTCAAAAACTATGAAGCGTAGGCCGGAAATTATCGCGCGCCAATTTTTTGATCGCATGATTGATTCGAAAGCGTTTGGCCATGAAATTTAAGCAATTTTTTTTTATATAAAATTCAATAACGCGAATGGTAAAATCGCCGTATAATATTACATCAAATATGATATGCAAAAATATTTATTTAAACACTCGTGTACGATATCGATAAGATTGTTAAGCATTAATAAACAATAAACATTTAATTCGATAAGGTATGATTTGATTTTGTTAATTCGCACGTGTGCATAATTTTTATATTGCGAAAGTAAGAACATAATAAATAGATCGGACATGTATGTGGAACACGTCATACCCAATACAAATTCAATATAGATACGAGGGAAAATTCTATGTGATGTGAATATATTTTAATGGTAATCATTTATGGAGCTAAACTGGCAATTTTCGTGTTATTTAATATTCTGCAGCGAAAATTTGTGGTCTAGTACGACGCCAACAGTAGTATCGTATAACAATGGCGTTCGTATAACAATGCAACATGGCTTCAAACTAATAATTAAATGGCTCTCGTATTAAATTACCATAAATAGAGGTGCAAGGACAATGTGCGAATCTAAAATAAACGTAGAAAATCCTATTGAAATCATTTTATTTAGCTAGATACACAAGAAACCCTTTTATTCTAGAAAATAGACAGATTTATATTTTAATATTGATTTTTGGTTTTACACCGTTTTAAAATAAATACATAGGTTCCCTATGAAAAAATATACACATTTAACTGTTTTTTACACGGTTTAGCAATAGCACAGTCCGCTAAATAGAACGAATACAATATTTTTAAACATATTATTTATTTGAACACGATTGCCAGAAATAAAAAAAAAATATTTACAGTCAACCCTTCTATAGCGCCTAGATAGAGACCAAACCATAGAAAACCTCCTTATAGAATTTGGGGTTATGTTTTGTTAATTGTATTTTGTAGACTGCCTGTTTCTATATTTTCTATTCTGTTATCAATCAAAGGTCATTGACCTTTATTACGCACGGCAATGTATTACTTCTTATGACAATAGGAGGGACTGTCGCAGGCGTAGCTCTATAGCAGAATGCGCTATTGGAGGGTTGACTGTAATAAAAAATGACTTGACTTAATGAATAATATTTTGTATAATTTATTTAATAGTTGGTTTCCGATTTTAGTTTATTTACATGATTTTCTATACCACAATGTTATTTAAACTAACAAGATTTTATTTAAATTACTTAAATTTTCAATGAATTTTATAATTTATGATGGAACGTATTTACCGGACAAAATAAGAGTCGAATGTTCCTATTTTCATTGCTCGTTTGACATTTTTGTGCGTTAAATCCATGATTTATTAAAACTATAAGAAAAATTCAGGCTTAAGCGATTAACAACTTTGTCTTTAAATTTAATTTAAATTAAATTCAAGTATTAACATTAAATACAAATAATAATTCGTTATCTTTTTTAGTTTAAAAATGTCATATTTTAAGTGATTTCTATTGGCATCTTATTTATTTATTAAAAAAAATTAAATCCTCGCGAAATTTATTTCACAACTCGACATGGTTTTGACAATTAAATTAATTTCTGTAAAAGTTTGTTCATTAAATCATGTCCAAAATTCTGAAGAATACATTTTTATATAAAAAAAAATGTAGAATATTCAAAGGAGTCTCATTGATATTCGGAAGCGATTAAACTTTTAAATTTCATTTCCTGCGAAAATTAAAAGCTAAAACATTGCGCAATTCATTATAAGTCATTTTTAATTTTCCATTCAAAACTCATTTCATATTTCAAGTATGTGAAAACACTCGCTATTGGAAAATACAAATTTTCAATCGCAACGATGAACGGAAGAGTAGACCATTTCCCAGGGCAGGAAGCAATCATTCACTACAAAAGTCATTTGGCATGAGAAAAATGGCGTATATCGGCAATAAAAACTGCCGATACAACCAATTTTTAAATACATGCTCATAGTATAAAACAACTGCTATTAAAGTATTGCGTTATTAAACTTTAATAAATTAATCGACATAAATAAGATGATATTATACTTGAATACTTTATGGCTTATCGCCGTCCTCCGATGTTAATAGAATTTACAAGTGTGCAAAAGAAAAAGTTGCATAAAATCCGATTTGGGCTTAAAAAGCGGAGAATTTGTATAACTTCCGCTTAATCTTAAAAGTAAGCTTAGCACAGCTCGTGCAAAATGCTAAAGTCGCTTCGCTTCGAAGCACTCAAGATGTGACATTAAAATGCGGCTTGCGACTCTAAATCTCCACTCCCGAAGGTAGAATATTTTGCAAAAAAAAGCATTCTTTCTAATTTCTCTTCGCAGTCAGAGTTGTTTTTCGTTTGTCGCTATACAATACGGCAAGATTGAGGACGTGAGCGCAATTTCCGGAATAAAACGTTTGTGGGTAAAAAGTGGAAGAGAATTGCGATAAAAATTTCAACATCCAAACAAAGAGATCGGAATTCAAGCAAACAGTTTGAAGCGACAATAATTGACACCCTGAATCGCCACTATTCGTAAAAAAAATATGAAAAATAAATAATGTATATGAAAAGCGTACCGTAAAGGGCATTGGGGTTAAAGAAAATTGCGGAAAACTATACCGCTATAATTAGATTATTTAATTTTTAAACAGTTGAACGTAAGGAGCGTATTCGCAATTTTGGGCGAGGGAAACTACAATGGTTTCTATAAAAAACGATACGTTTATTTTATTTGCTTATACCTGGCCGTAGCACCTGTATGACGTCATATGTAACGTGGGAGAGTACAAGATGGCCGGGATGCTGCGCGATTGTTATAAGATATCATTCAATTTGACTGCGAAAAGTGCTTCCGTATCTCGGTGATATTAAAGCTTAAACTTATATAATGAAAATGGCAAAATCTCAACGGATTACCGATTTAAAATTTTAATACTATTCAAAAATATAAACGTTTAATGCAAATTAAATTATTTTGCGTTTATTTTTCTCCGTTAAAATTTTTAACGCAGTTCTATCTATAACAGAAAAACATGACAACATTTACGCGTTTTCGGTTATTAAAAAGATGATAATTTTAATTCTTGATTAAAAAGTATTGATTCCCAAAATATTTCAAAAATATATATAAGTTTTATATGATATTTTCTAAAAAAAAATGATAAAATACTCGAATATTTACTAGGCAAAACTAGGAAAATAGCAGAATGAATTTAGTTCTTAACACAGGGACAAATTGTATGAATAAGATTATTAGTTAACCGATTTTTAGGGTTTCGGAGGTGCTACTACAAAAAGATTACGATGCATTTTTTTACATAATTTATAAACTAACCGATTGCCTATTTTTTGCAATGAGATAATACGATTATTTAACACCCCCAAATTTATTGAAAATTACCGTCCAATCCGCCTGTTCCCTTTATTTGATGAAATCTTGTAAAATATTATAGCAAACCGCATTCAAAAATATGCGAAGGATCTAAAAGTGTTTCCCAAGAATTTTGTTAGCGACATCCCAATTCCTACAAGTAGACAAACAATAATAGCTCTTTATGCTGATGATACGAAAATCTTATAGTCGTGCCGTTGTGGGGATGACCACAAGTTTTTGATTTTTTAGAATAATCTTTTAATCACAAACTTTTTTTATTTGTCTAAAAAAGTTTAACGAATAAATATTATAAATTATCATTGTCGTTTATTGCCTTCAATTGCGAAAAAAAACAACAATATTTGTTACTGTTGACACGGGCGCGATGTATTTTCTCGCTTGCACCCGGTACAATGTGCCAAGTGCGAGTGAAACGTGTACTTGTGACACGTGCTTCGAGAACTCGACGGTCCGTAGTCGACGGCGTGTCTTCAGTCTGCGGCGGAACGTCGCCAAGTGTGCGTGTTATTTACGCGTCATATTGATTAGTTTAAAAATCTAAAATATCCACCAAATTATGAAGCATATCATGAATAACTATTTTTAATCTTAAAATAATCAATCATTAAAGAAAATGTCAAAATATTGATGAACAATTCGTGAATATCTTGACTTGAAATGCTTGGGGTCCTTGAGAGACCCCTTCGGACGACGCGGTTATTTTCGGGCGACCGTAACGGACGGGTTACGCAGAGACACTCAAGTGCTTCTATTATATTTAAATATCTACAGTTATATTTAAATAGCCTCTTAGTTCAGAGAGAAATATGGCCCCTTAAAATAAATCAAGAAAAAACCACGAAAAATAGTAAAAGAAGCGAAACCTCCAAACCGTGGAAAGATCATAATAAATATTTAACCCGTTAATAAGTAACTGTCAATTATCCCTAAGGATAAATAGCATCTTCATTTCAATTATTCTCCTACAAATCCTCTGTACGCCTCTCTAATCTGCCTCGCCACATTCTATATTAAAAATCCTAGTCAAAATTATCGTATAACTTTGACAAATTTTCAAAGCCCTGTAGCTCACCCGGAAAGCTTATATAAGAAAAGACAAAAATCCTACCTTTAAATAATTATATTAATATTCCCTTTTAATTTAAAACTCCCCTTCAAAATTATAAAATATAAATTTTAATTCTATATATAATCTCAATACTATCCTGGTTACTCAACTTCCAAAATCCATTCGGAAACCGATGTCCAATATGTCAGGTGGATATTGCACTGCAAAGGGTTGAGTAATAAGTTATTAAGTGACACTTAGACTGAAAAAAAAGTAATTTAATAATCCGTTCAAGGAAAAAAGAGGCGCAGCCTCGAAACTCTGCTAACTGTGCAATCCTAGTCAGTATGGCAAATAATGATTTTACCGAAATGTATAATATTAATCTATATACAGGAGATAATAATATACCCCATTTTTATTTGTTAAATCTCGAAAATTGCCAATTTCCTGTTTTTACTGCACCAGACATTTTCTATTTAGATATGCATACGTATATAAAAACTAACGTATGTGAAGAAATTGCTGCGATAAACCCAGGAACATTAGATAATGCTGCGATGTCATATACAGAGCACATTCTTTTGTGCAAGAGGAATTCACTTAAGCGTTAATTTTTTTTAAATAAGATTAAAAATATGAACAATTATGGAAACAACTTATTATTTCGTAAACATTGTTAGATTAGTATTAATTATTTTATGTATTGAATTGATCAAATAATTAATTGCGACACGTACGCTTAATAAGTTTCATTACTCGGGAAAAACATCGTTCGTAGAAAATAGAGAAATCTCTCAGGGTATTCGTAAGGCAGACCGGCTAAGGAAAAGAATCGATACTAATTACACAGTATAATTTAATACAAAGATTATGTTGGACTTGGCCGGCACGAAAATTGAATAACTTAATTATAGACACGGCGGTGGACTATGGCAAGAAATTATTCATGAATCAGAAATATTATTATTATAACAAGGGTTTCATTTAAGGGATAAGCTTTTCGGAAATGAAAACACTCTTGTTTTTGTTAACTATTCCGCGCTGGCCTCGCCATGCACGCCATGTCGACATCAGGAAACTGTCAAACTTTGCCCCCGACGCCAAATCTACACCACAGAATTTATATTATATATATAGAAATACGTATTATATATAAGTTTTTCCGAGGATGTATTTTTTTCCTGAGGAAAAACTAAGGGATAGCTGCACAAGATTAATGCGTGCCGTAACAGCACGCTTCTGCTCCAATTCCATTTTTTTAGCACAACTGGTAACGTGCAGACTTTACTTTATCGTGATAGAAACGGTATACCGGACCCGGCACCCTATGGGACATTTATATATTTTATCATCAATATCTGAAGGTTCCAATATGTGTCCGACCATTACGAGTCTCATTCCATAAGTCTCGGATTTTATGGGCGGCGTATAATACAAGAATAAATATTATCTTCCCCCGTGCTGAATATTGTAATTGTATAAATCTGTGAATTTTTGCATAAATGAATTGCGAAAGAATATAAGCAATATTGTTTTCCCCGGAGATTTGTAATTCGCAGACTGGTTTTTTTTTTGCACTTGAAGTGCTTCGCCAGGTAAGACTTCCGCATTTTGTATTATAATCCATTACGAAATAAGCATAATACATATTACATTATTACTCCACGTTCAGACTTAAATAAATACATATAATTTACTTTCATGTAGAATATGAACAAGTACAAACTACATCAAATAAAATATACACTTCGTCATATGTTAACTCAATTTAACTGAATTTACAAATCATTTTCGCTAAAAGATGTTAATTTTATTTAAAATCCCGACAGGAATAACAATAAAAAATAACAGTGATGTATGTTTATGGCATCTTTTGTGTGAACGGATGCGTTCATTTAAATTTACGGCACTTATTGAGGATTTTTTATTGTAAA
Source organism: Philopotamus ludificatus (assembly GCA_022495035.1). NCBI lineage: Eukaryota > Metazoa > Arthropoda > Insecta > Trichoptera > Philopotamidae > Philopotamus > Philopotamus ludificatus. Next base: position 25,379 of record JAGXCT010035359.1, read on the forward strand.
TTAAATAGATAATCATACGAATTAACCGTGTAAAAAAGAAACGGATGTATTTCTATTATAAATCTTTCTCAATTAGTGTTGTATATTATATTCTTTTTTTATTTGACAATAAAAAAAAATCAAAAGGCCATCAACAGGTCAAGAACGGTTATGTAATAATACAATATTTTACCATTAGGTCATTGCATAGAGAAGGATATTCAACATCGTTCTTGAGGTCATAAAATGCTAATGCTCACTTATTCTTCTGAATTAAAAAAAAAGTTTAAACTATAAGTTTTGTAAATAAAATCGATGAGAGAGAGAGAGTCGTTGACATCCATTTAAACCCACATTAATTTAAAAAAAGCGATATTTTTCAGAAATATTTTCATAGTTTAATTGCATTGAAAAAAAATGTTGACATGACATTAAAATTGTAAATCGTGGAATTATCTCAATTTAAATTAAATCCTTATAACAAATCATGTGCTTGAATGTCAATAAAATAAAAATTCATTTCTAATACTTGTTCTATTCATCTTACGATTTAAGTTTGAACATTTTCAAGTTCAAAGCACATATTTCAGATATTTAACTTGTCGCAAGTTCGTAAGTCTAATATGTACATTACATTTTAAAGCACTTTCAGCAACATTAATTATTTTCAGAATTTGATCGAGTTGATATCTTCGTTAGTATTTAGCATTAATGTTGATGTTACTTATATATCAGGGGTACTGGAAAAAATATATTATTATACATATGGCTTGTGCCCATACGCGTGGGGGAAGGATCTCTGATTTTATTTATTCGTAGATTAAATGATAGACAAGTCCAACGTTAGAGATTGCATGTTACTCCTTTGAAATCAGGGTTTCAGTGTCACAGTTAATAGATGTAAATTTCAAGTTCGAAAATTTGAATCGGGCAATAGATTTACAAGATCCCCCAAATCAGTAAGACAATTCCATTATTAAATTGAATCAAAGATTATCCATCCGTTAAAAAGACCCTGAATATCTTCGTCCACGGTGCAAGAACATTAAAAACACATCAGGAACATAAATAAATAGGTATTTTGGTATGTATTTTTTATCATGAAAACGCGTATCCTTATATTAAAAGAATGACTCATGATAGAATTCAGGAGCTGAATAGGGAGGTTTTATCACACCCCTCTTCGCCAGACATTGCTCCGTTGGATTACCATTTCTTAAAACATAGCTTAGACATAAGTTTTTAATAAAGCATAAAAGATTTACAAAAATGTTAGATAACTGTATTAGAAAAGCAGTCTAAAAAAATTTAAAGAAGACAAAAATAATATTTTTCCCTTAATTCTAAAAACCGTGTAATTTAAAATACAAAATTGTGGTATAGAAAATCGTGTAAAAAAGGTAATAACGAAAGCCTAATTAATAAATTATACATAATAGTATTCAGACTTTAAAGCTCTGTTAGTAATCGTTCTGTTTTGATATTTATTTTATTTTTTTGACCCATAGTGAAAAATGCAAATGAAAATTGTACCCTGTTTTTATTTGATAAAGGATTGAAATGAAATCAAGCTGCCCAGACCATCTGCAATATTTATGAAGACATCATAAATCCTTAACAGTGCTATATATCCGATGATTACCTTTTAAATTGGTGGAATCCGATCCGCGTAAAATAATCGAGAAAATGTCACAAGACCTTGGTTTTCCATGGTCATAAATAGACATAGAATTTGGGTGCCGCGAGAACTTTCTCCAACGGTCTTAAACTTTTCCACTCCGTGGGTCAAACTTCAAACCCAAACGATTTTTAACCAAGTTTTTTATATTTAAATTTAAATTTAAAAAAGAATGTATTTTTTTCATCAGATATTAGATCAAACCCTATAGACGCTTCTTATGCATTTTACCAATGGATATATCTTTTAATAAATTGTAAAAAAAATATAATGAGAGTAACACATAGATTCGACTAAAATTGAAAAGAGTTAAAACAACTTATCTCCACTGTCCAGATATGAAACTGATATATTTCTTAGATGGATTGTTACTGGAGATGAGAAGTGGATTTTCTACACCATTTCTTCTCAAACTTTTTAATTCGCGACCCTCTTCAGTGTTTATTTCAAAGGACCCTCCGAATTATGAACATATGTAGAAAAACATCCCGGAATGTGAGATGATAACGCAAATATTATTAGCGATCCCATCTTTGAGATTCACTGCTCTGCACAAATCGGAGGCTAAACAAATAATGACTTTTATCAAATTATGTGTTTAACTCTGGGCCATCATTGACTGAAAAAGATTCTCGTTTTGCAATTAGTAGGATGTTTGGGAAATAATTCACCATGAATTACTTTAACTTGATCAGACTATTACAGCAGAGATGTATTGAGTCTAATTAGTAAGATTAAAGGAAGTACTGCTTGAAAAATGATTAGTTTTAGGAAACAATCAATGATGAATCGTCCAGAAATCTAATGCAAGACCACAACACGCAGAAAGAATTACGCAGGATAAAATAAGAGAGCTAGATTTAGGAGTTCTACAACATCAACTATATTCAATTGATGTAGCATCTTCGGACTATCATCTTTTAAAGTCGATGAAACATTATATTCGAGATAAAAAAATATACAAATATTGAAGTCGTATAGATTTGGATATTAATTAATAATAAAGAAAACCGTCAATTTTTCACGAAAAAGAAATTAAAAAACTGCTTATTCTGTGGACTAAGATCATAGATGAAAACAGAAAAATATAATCGTTTATCGTATTTTTACAAAAAAAAATCTTTTCGGTGCCTATTTATTGAAAAAAATAATGATGATGATGATAATATTGGAGTTGCAATTTAACGAGTTGGTCTACATTTTAGGATATGTTTACAAAAAAAAAATCAGAATGTGTGATGGTTAGATACCACCAATCAATCCTGCCCCCTCCATGCGCACGGATGCATTGCGCATGCGCCGTTGTCCCCCCCTGAGGACACACAACCGCGCCGACAACAAATTAAAACTGCCTCTTGAACAAATATTAATAATATGATGTGAGGTAGGGCGATTCCCGAAACATGGCATTTTACGAGTCGCCAGACGAGACCTCACGGTCTGGATACCAGAAGGCGGCGAAGGTCAGACGATGATTAATTTAGTAGGCCCGTATCCCCCGGGCGCTCCTGAACAGGGTCTGCCCAACACACACAAACACACACAACATTACTAACACGCAATAAAATATATGGCATATACGCACTTAAAAAGGAGGGCGCCCTCTTTTTACTTTTAGGAGATACAGCGCCGAACAAAGCCAGGTATGAAGGTCCTGCGGGATGAACGGATGTTCAATATTTGATTACTTAGCAAAAGTGACAAATTACTATTCATCCCGTTTCATCCATTAATACTAGAACGCTGCGGGGAATTCAGTAAAATAAAAAAAATCTGCAATATGGACCGGAGCTGTATGAAGACAGGTCCACGGGGAGCGCGAGCGGTGGAAAATCACAAAATTTATTTTTCAGCAATGTACGTACTTCAAAGGTATACAGAGCAAATTGGCAACTGGATTAAATCAACTTTTACGAGCCAAAGTTGTAGTACGATACCGCACACTGCAAAGTTAAAAAGCAATATTTCAGCAATGTTTTTGTTGCTGAAATCTGGTATAACAGAAAAGTTGCATTATCTGAATACGTCAAAAATTAAAAATTATATTAAATAAAATAAAATCTTTAATATATCCAGTGGATACAGATGCGATTTCGACTAAGAGTGTCTATAACTCTTCCGAAGTACATAAGTCCCGGAGCCCTTAATCCATAAATTTTTTGAACGTACCCAAAGAGCAGTTTATAAGGTCAAACGTTTTCCGCACCCAACCATTTTAGTTTCGCTAACGAGAAGCCTTAAATTATTATTTGATATACTAGATTGTACGCACATACTAATTAATATTATGACTTTCGTTGAAATTTGATTGTGAAGATATTTTATTACCGAAAATGGTCCACAAAAGAAATTAAATAAACACAGCCAACAGGAAATTGTTGAAATTAATATTTTTACGCAAGATGAAAGAAATACACAGAATTGTATACACAACGAAATGCTGAAATTAACAAAGTTTTCATAAATTTTATGTTGATTCATAGCGCAATTTCCATAAAAAATATATTTATTTCAAATGAAAGACGCGTATGAACAGAAAAAAATAAAAAATATTAACATTAGAGAGACGTATCTCTGTTTTAAATCCTTTTAACCTAGCTGTGCGATGGGGTCTATTGGGGACTCCGAGTTTTTTATTTTTTTCGAATAACTCTTTAAATATAAATTCTACATATCACAATCTTTATGTATTTGTCTAAAAAATTAAAATAAATTATAAATGATCATTGACCTCAGTTGCAACAAAACAAACAACAATCTTCAAATTTGTTACCACGGGCGCGATGTTTCTTATCGTTCGCATCCGATACGATATGCCAAGTGCGAGTGAAACGTACAAGTGACACGTGCTGCGAGAATTCTGCTATCATTTACACGTCATATTGTTCGTCAAATATAGAAGATACATGTGGAGTTCTATCATATCTCTTATATTCGTCATACTTTTGATTATTTCATTTTTATGTCCATAAATCATACATGAGAGTTAAAACCACTAGAAATATATTTTTTCCTCAAAAAAATCCCCAAACTAATCCCCACATCTAACGGTTAAAAAGTCCCTTTGTCTGTATAGTGAGATTGTAAAGGAATTTTTCAGTTATATTATAAAGACAGTTATGATCATCTGAAACAATTTGTGAAAAAGGCCTAGAATATTCAGTTGAGGGAACAACTTTTCAACACGATAATACGAGACCTCATACAACTAAAATTATTCGGGATAAATGATGGAATATAAATGGAATGTTTCAACCACTATATTCACGC
>JAGXCT010035360.1:4325-55190 GCA_022495035.1 Philopotamus ludificatus
CTTATTGGCAATTAACTTTAACAATCATAATTTGATTGTAATTACCTCTAAGCTAAAGCAGAAATTTGTGTAGTATGTTAAAAGAATATGTGCAGACATAATATTTTCTCGAGTTCATATAGATCTATTTTACTTTCACCTATACTTTAAAACTAAAACATATATTTTGCCAAATATGAACAGCTTTGTGCTTTCTTTGACTTATATCACTAATAAACTGTCCACAGAATTCTTTGGTTGGTTTTATTATCAATAATTTAAGGTTTTACGTATATATTTCAAATGATTATTAAACACAAATACATTATTTTACAGAAATATTTAGGAATTAATCAGACAGAGAACATTTTTTTAAATACTCGCGATTTTTTTGTCGCTAGATGTTTTTTTTAATTATTTAAATACCAACTGTAATTTTACTATGCTAAATAGAATGGTTTTATATCACTATTTATTTATAGAAAATAATTTTCATCGCGAATTTCAGCTCTAATAGTTTTGTAAATAATTACAAAACAATACTGAATATTTAGCACTTAAAACATGATTTAATTAAATAATTTGATATAATTTATATTATATATAATATATAAGCCCTAGCTTTTTTTAAGGTTATTTATAACTGTTGATTTATGTATTTAAGTTAATAAATTCAGTTATCTTTATCAACTGTAGAAAAATTATTTTATCTCTCTTCATCAATAAGATTTTTGTCTTTAATTGATTTGTTTAAACTACTATTAAAACTTACATTCTTTACTATATCATAAAAGTCTAGTTCTGCAAAATTAAAGAATATAAATTATTTATCAAGGAACTATAAATGTTTGAAGTGATAATTTTGCTGTAAAAACCAATTATTAGATAAAGTAATATTTCGGATAAAATATTAATTGGTTATGTTGCGTAAATAAAGTAAATTATTTTATTCAATTAGTATAGCAGTTATATGCTTTGATTTTTCTATATTTTTATATTTTTAATTGCGGACAGTTATATATATATATACTAATTAAATTAAATTAAAATTATTAGATTTATATAACGGTTTCAGTTTGCCATTTAACTGATTAATGAAAGTTGCTATTAATTTTGTATTCACATTAAACACTTACTATTATTAAAGCTCTAAAATGAATACATTTAGAAATATATAATCGTTTTGTTTCATTGTTATATTTTTCGATTCTCGATTCAACTCAGTTGAGCTCGATTCATTCAAAATACTTGAATATTTAATTATTAGATGTTATAATTTATGAGAGAATTGAATTTTAAATAAAATAATTGGCATAGTGGGTAAACTCGCAAATCTTTACGGTAAATATTCATTTGAATGGATAATAAAATTCTCGATAAATTTATAGTGGGAGCTTAAATTAGTGTCTGTAATTAAAATATCGAATTCAATTGTAATTAATTGCGAATATTGCTGCACCCGATCACAGTTTATGCGCCAACTGTTTTTTTTTTCAGTTTCAATACTCGTATACGTTTTCATTAGCCCCAATTAAAACTATGTATCGAAAATCGCGACTGAAATTTATTATGAAACATTTGGCCGCTTTCAATTGCTGAAAATAATTGCGTTTTCCGTAAACACCACAATAATAATACTCATTAATATGTTACCCGCCGATTTCAATGCTCAAAGAACCGGTGCCTGGCGAAATATGTTGCGCCGGTCGGCCATTTTTTGGGGATAATCCTGTAAAAGGGCGGCCGCCCCAGGGCTCAAGTTTTCGGGGGGCTCGGATTTATTTTACCTTATTAACGGGTCGAGATCAGGATGTTCACTAAACTTAATCCAGTTGAGTCAAACAGCTCCCTACCTCCAGGGCCTCCGTCGCCGGGCCCACTGTTTTATCGGCCAGATTATCGTACTATGATACTTTACTCGGGGGACAATCCGATTATAAGTGAAAATTTAAATTTGTAGTGGCGGTCAATAGTTAATATTTTAGAATTAGGTCACGAAAAAATAGGGCGATGGTTTAATTCAAAAAATGAATTTAGATTAAAAATAATCTCGGATTAGTGCATAAAATACCGAATTTGGTGACAAAATTATTAATGTGTATTTAAAATAAAAACAATCCTATTAAAAAGATTAGCAAACAAAAAAATACTTGAGCTTTTCCAAATACTCGTTTATATTTAAACTATGAATACAGAAATTGATTTAAGAATTTCTACAAAGGAGTTAATTTATTGTTTAGTTTTTATTTTCATATTTTACTACATTCTGAAACTATAAGTTTCCTGCCTGCATAATTCTGTGACTGAGCTAATGACTATCTGTTCAGATTTGTTCAGAAAAAGTATTGCATTTCTGTAATTTAAAGGAGAATAGAATATTACATCTTATTGACCTAATGAAAACTTCCTTAAATATATTTTATTACCAACAAAGTATTCACGGGATTTTGCTCAGAGGTATGATAAATCACAACAACAATATTATTAAATAAGTTTATCGAATTCGACCCCGCTCATGATCATTTGAAACGCCTAAGTCTCAAAGATCGACATATGGGTTCCTCGTCTTAACGGAACTAACGGAAAAAAAATTGTGCCGTCGAGTTGGCGTCTGTGATTTACTTCTCAAACGTCAAGAAAATGATCCATTTTTAAAGCGCATCATCACTGAGGACGAGAAATGGGTTGTCAACATCAATCTTAAACGCAAGAGATCATGGAGTATAAAAGATAAACCGGCTTAAAGCATTTCGAAAGCTGATATTCATAAAAAAGGTGATGCTATCTGTTTTGTGGAATTTCAAACAAATCGTTTTTTGAGCTTCTAACCGACAACACAACTATCAATTCTGAAGTGTACTGTCATCAACGGGACAGTTTTAATGATTCACTTAAATTAATCAATAAAAAATGTTTAATGTTCCACTAAGATAATGCGAGACTTCATACAAGTTTGTTAACTCGCCAAAAGCTTTTACAGCTTAGATAGAATATCAAACCCACACCCACCATATTCTCCAGATCTCACACCTTCTGATTATTATTTGTTGGGGTCTTTATAATTGTTTTTAGACGATAAACCTTTACTTCAAATGAGGGGGTCAAAAATCGCCTGTATCAAATTTTTGCCACCAAAGAACAAAAAAAAATATGTGCGTGGAATCATGCTGTTAGAAAGATAGCAAAAGGTATTAGATCAGAATGTACAATACATTAGATGTAGTAAAAGTCCTATCGTATATTTTTAATAAAATTCAAATTCCCTTTTTTAAACTTAATTGATTTATTTTTACAAAAAATAATTACCATTACATCGTATAACCTTCTGCTATCTATTTTCCAAATCTAAAATACATTTCTTTAAAAATTCTGCTGACTTGTAATGCTGAGGAATAGCTGATTTCACTTCACTTTCTGTTTGGATTAATTTATTTTTAAATGTGTTCCATAGAACAAAACAAATGGTAGTCAGAAGGGGTTAAGTATGGCGAGTAAGCAGGATGCAGCAAAGCCGTCAAACCCAAGTCATCCATTTTTTTTCAGGAACAAATCTGCGACATGGGGACGCCCATTATCGTGGAGGAGAAAGATTTTCCCTTCTCCCGCCAGACCCGACCTTTTTATCTGTAATGCAGCCTTTATTTGCTCCAATTGGTCACAGTACACTTGTGTGGTAAATGATTCCTTTAGAATCCCACAAAATGCTAAGTAAAAGTTTTTTTGGATGCAATTCTGCTCTGGGATTGGAATCGGCTGTTGTTTACATCCAAGCCATTGTTTTTTTCTTTTTATGTTCGAGTACAACACCCATTTCTCATCTCCGGTGATTAAGTTGCGAAGAAATGGTGTTGTAAGCTCTAGCACTTGCAGTTGTTTGCATGTTTTTTCCTCTACGATTTCTTATGTTCGGTCAACGCGTGGGAGACCCAAATTCCTTTTTTGAATATTTTACATTTTTTTTCAGACATTTCTGAGCGATGGACCACTTTGTGCCGGTTATTTTTGACAGTTCTTTGATGGTTAAAGTTGGATTTCTTCAATTTTAGATTTGATGGCGCCTTTATTTACTGTACAAGGTCGTTTACTTCAAGACTCATTTTTTAAGTCAAAATTAGTGGATTTGAATTCTCTGTACCAGCGTTGACATTTTCTGACATCTAATACGTCTCCATAAATGTCGCAAATATTTCTTGTAGCGATAGTTGTGTTTTTCTTGGAGTGAACCTGGAAGAGAATGCAGTTTCGCAAATGGTCTTCTGAAGGAACAAACACGTCTTGACTCGTCAAAGAATTAAAAACAACTGATTCTAAAACTACCATTTGAAAATAGCACATGACTTTTTACTACACCTAATACAATTCAATGAAATATTTATTCCCAATAAAAAAATCGATATTCATTTTCATAAAATAAAACGTAATCACTTTCTAAACAACCTAATAGAAATTACTTATAAACAAAGGGGGTAATTATATTCTTGATTAATCTAATAGAGAATAATCAGTTTTTTTTTAAAAAAAGTCAAGATATTGAAGACGAATAAATAGTAATCTTGAATATTTATTTATTTATTTATTTATTTATTGTCTACGATGAATGAATGGCATGACAGAAAGAATCTAAATCGCCATTCATCCATATAAAGATTTTTGATAAACATTTTTATACATATTTTTATTTATATATTATATTAAACACTGTAAAGATACAATTAATATTCCCCCAAGTGTCGAACCACGACACAGATTAATTATTGTTAATTGTTTATATTATTTCAGTTGGATTGAAATAATATTATTTGTTTTTTTATAAATATTTATTCAACGCGGGATAGATGGCATTTAATTAATTAATTCCAACGCCAAACTACCTACATAAATATTGTATTTTTATAAAACATGCGGAGGTAATGGGTATCTTCCTCTTACATACCCTCTGGCCAGTGTTATAAAAAGAATTCCCTGAATTCATAGTTTTCGTCGGGCACCTATCCGACTACTAACTTAGCTCAGTCGCGGTTAACTTGCAATATCGAAAATATATGCATGTTACCTACAAGCCATAACACTGGTAATATAAATCCTTGGGGTCTATTTTCCATTATAAATAAACCTCCTTTGGATGACACTGTTGTTTTCAAGCCGCCATGACGGATCAGTTAAGTAATTATATATATATGTCTTGTATATGTTCATCTTCACTTTTTTGCATGTTATGCCGTATAATCTTTTTTAAAAGATAATGGAAAGCTGCAGAAGAGATTAAATTAGATATTACATTAAAAATCCTGAAAGAGATGTTAAAAATTTAAATAAAGGATACGCTAGTACGGACCGTGTGTGCAGTAATTAATCTCAGCTGATGCGGTTAGCGCGTGCGGCAACCAATGCACCCCACACACGTTCACACACATGTCTGCATACATAGGGCGGTAATTGCAAAAATGCAATATCCATTAGCGCCTTATTCGCCGGAGACACGAACCGACACGGTCGCCACGTTTTATTTAATGATTATATTCAGCAGGTGCATGCATTAGTGACCCCCTTGCACCGACGTTTCTGTTTTAATAATATTATTATTGCGAATTCTGGGCGAGCGCTCGATGCATTCTTGGCAAGCAAGAAAAAGTCGTACGTTACAGCTGCGCCACTTGAATATGTTTAAATCACGTGAATCGTATGATTATGTGGAATTTTACGGTTAAAATGTATGCAATTTTACAATAAGCATGCAACGTTGTTTCAGATAATCCTGGCAATATGCAATCGGCACAACTTAATAATTGGTTTTTATAACGAAACGAAAATTTTCACAAAATAATAAATAAATAATATAATAAAATTCACAAAATAATTGTCCACGTCCGCCCAAAATGGGAAACTACACATGATAGGTCACAATAAAATTTGGGCGCGAATTCGGCCACTGTCGCGATTTTTTTTTTGACAATCTCTCCTGCAGAGTTGACGAGTCAAAAGGTTTTCAAAAGGGCAAAGCCGAAGCGTAATTGAATTGTGCCCGGGTGTCGCCGGATAAACCAATTATTTTGGAAACGGTTGACGAAGCCGCAACCGTGTTGATATTCCGTGATTCGGGGGAGCGGAATTAAAATTTGGGACCTCCATAACTTTGGGGCGCTGTTGCCGAAATTCGGGAGGTCGCTTTTAAGAGGTCCCCGGGCAGGTATCCGCAATATAAATCGTCACGTACCGAAAGACAATAAGCGCCATTCTGCACCGCGACGAGAATGCCAAGATGCTGGATACGATTGGTGCGGAGATTATGTCGATTTTAAATGCAAATAAATTAAATTATTATACAATTGAAAACTGGTTAACAGTTTACGAAAATTATTTTAGGTAGCACAATAGCAGATGGAGCAAACTTAGGAAAATAAATTAAATAATAATTTAATAATAGCATAGTAATATTATTGTGAAAATATAACCACATTACAAACAACCCTGCTATATAGTGACATGTACGACAGTCCCTCCTATAGTACTTTCTTATACATAGCCGTTTTCTACAAAGCGTTAAATTTTAGCAAAATTATGTCTTTTGTAAATATGTACTATATCGCTGTGCGAAATAAAGGCTAATGCTCTTTGGTTGACAACAAAATACAACACGAACCCATCAACTAATTAAAAATAGAACCCAAATTTTGTACGTCTTTCATAAGGCGTGTTTCTATGGCGTGGTTAATATCTCGGCGCTATAGAAAAATTGACTATAATTCTTTGCGCAAAATATATTTTTTTTATTTAGATAATCTGATTTAAGACATATGCAAAAATAATGTCATGATTTTAAAAAATATATATATTTTACAAATATTTTAATGTTGTAAAAAAACATAGAAATTTTGTAAAAAAAATGTTTATTATCTTCAAAGAATTGCTTTTTTAACCAATAAATTATTTCTATAATGCAATTTTTAATTAAGTTATATTATCTTCTTTTTGTCATTTTCGGCAATTTAAATGAGTCGCTATTAGCTAATTTCGACGAATACTGGGGCTAACGTATTATATTTATTTCTTTTTGGTATTTTTTTTTTATTATTTTTGACTTTTTCACTTTTTAATGTCCAACAATAACGTAAACATTCTATATAGCAAGAAATATCAAGATAATTCAGGGATAAATAGATAACACATAAAAAACTATGACAATTGAATACGTACCGTGAAGAAGGTGGTAACACAAGTTTTTTTTTCTAAATCTAGTTTTATGTTATGTATAATAGTTACGTTATTCATCCTCTCTATAAAAATATTCTCTATTTCTATTATTTTTACTGGTAAGTCAACGTTGCCGTTTGATTTTTGTGCGCGCTCAGTGGAATAACGTGGTTTATAGTGTCAACATTTCTGAAGAGACGCCCGTTGTTCTTTCTGTTAGCTACCACCTTATTCACGACACGTATTTAATTGTCTTTTTACAGGTGGTTAAATTAAAGAATGAACTATTCCGGCTATTTAGTTTCTAGGACGATTTTTTACGTCAAACAAACATAACCAAGGCGTATCAATCCTTTAATAATAATTTTAGAAAGGATTAATTATTATAAAAATTAAGATTTATTAGGCCTTATTCGAATATTGGATAGTTAATCCAATTTTTTTTAAATATCTATAGAGATTTTAAGGCTCTTAAAAGAATAAGTTATGTATAATCGACGCTGATTTTAATAATTGTCTTCATAAAACTCAGAAATATATATCACAATATATCTTAATTATTTTTTTAAGAAATACAGTATTGCAAACTTAATATCTGTTATTTAAACAATTGAATATTTTTAGCATTTTATCTAATATTAATAAGCTTATTTATTAAATTAATTAAATTAGTTGAATCTTTATAGATTAAACAATATTAAAGATTAAACGAAAAGCTAATACGAAAAATATAATATTTTTACATCTTGTTTCTGTAATATTTTTACTTATATATCTTATATTTTATTTTGATACATAATGCTAATAACCGTATTATTGATGTTGTACTTTTTAGTAATATGTTAAAAACCAATTTGGTTTTAGCTCATTATGCATATTTTCGTTAAAACGAGTCGCAATCGAGTTTAATAATATTTTAGCCAGTCTGGCATATTTCAATTTTACAGAATCTATTGTGATTGCTACAATTTTGTGAAATAATTTAACCAAAATTAAATATTGCTGTACATTTTACGCACAATTGTTAAAAATTCATTGTTAGCTCTGGCGTAATTGTGGCATATAATTTAATAACGCTGATAATTTTATCAATTGAGTAAACTCCGCTAAAATCAAAATTGAACGAATTCAATGAAATTTTATTATCCATCAACCGTTTCTCATTCTCTATAAAATATTTTATTAAAAAAAACTGAAATCCCTTTCTCGATCGGGTAAGTTTCATCACGCTCTGTGCTCTCGCTCCAGAATAATAAGAAAACAGCTCTAAATATGCACATACATACATACCTCCAAACTTTTTAAACGTCTTACGTGCCAGAGGGGTTAATCCGATTTGGACTTGATTGAAGATCGCATCGCTTTCACCGACCTATCAATCTATGAAAATACGAGCTCCAGAGTAGAGTGGAAAAAAAACTCTGTAGATTTTACGGGAGATGAATCGCTCGAGTGACTGGTTCGAATCACCCACCACCCCCGGAGCATGTGTGACCCTTTTGCTTAAAATATCGACGTATTTTAATATCGAAGGGCTGCTCTTGGCCAGAATGGATATATATTTTTTTTGTTGAAGAGAGGGGGTTAGGGGTTAGAGGTGAGTCGCCTTTTTAGCGCGCAGAGATTTTTACGATTATTATACACGGGTGTGCACAATTTTTTCGTAATGTTTAAAGGATATCGCATATAGAATGTCTACATCAGCCAGCTAGGGAAATTTTCTAAAAAAATATGTATACGAACTTGGTAACTTCAAAATCTCATATTCTATAAGTTAATAAATATATGTATAAAATATTATTATTATAAGTAACTTATAGATCGAAAAACTGGTGACACCTCGCAAGCTATTCTAATAAAATCCTTTGTATTCTTTAAGACATGCTAAGGACATCTTATGATTTTTTATTGAAAATAATATAAGAATATATAATTAAGTATCTAAATAGTTGACTTACTGGCAAAAAATTGCATTTATAAAATATTGCCATAAAAATATGGAAAATCTTATTAGTGCCGTTCAATTTTGTAAGTTAAAAAAATATTTCTTATATTCTAATCTCTTAAATTCCATTACAACATATATGTTTTGCTCTAGCATACACTTTTACAGCTTCTAAGACAACTAAATTTTGCGATTGTACAATTTATATATTGAGATTATTAAAAAAGTTCATGTCAAGATGTCTCTGAAACAATTTGTTTGACAAGAGTCAAGTTTTAAATTAAGCTATTTAACACAACAATAATATGAATAATATGAAAATGACACAAAACTTTGTGTTTATGTTCAAAAATTATTTTATCTAATTCAACAGAAACCCGCATACAAAGAAATGCAATAAATTCTCAAATAACAATAAGTTTTGGGGATATGTTTAATAAAAATAAGCCCAAAATTATATTAATAAGTTTATTAACGTTCAGACATTGCGATTTTGTGTTATAGACGTTAAAAATTTGTTTTACAAAAATAATCGTAATAAAAGTTTAAATTACTTTTTAATTCTAGGAATACGGATCGCGAAAAATCGCGCATTAGATAAAGCAGCAAAAAAACTATTATAATTGTAATTTTTTAAGAAAAATCTAACCTTTTTAATTAAACCTTGTATATGTTATCAATATTAATTATATCAATGATTTTTTTTATTAATTACTATGTTTAATAATTAGTTGTTCATTATAATAGCAGTTATAGATTTTAATCCATCTCCCATATTTTCGAAAATATAATTAAACATTCTAAACCAATTATTTTTAACGTCTAATATATGAAGAATAGGAAAATTAATGCCATTTTTTGGAAATGTGTACCCTAATTTAGTTTTAAATTTAATAAATGTATTAACTCGTACTTAATATTGACTTTAATGACTCGTAATTTTATATTATATAACTATATATAACTTAAACTAACCTTTGTAAAAATATTTTATCAACGTGCTTTATTAAATTCTTATAATAATATATTGAGCAAAAACAGTAATATTATAATTTTCAGACGTTTATTTTTTTTAATAAATAGTCCCGAAATATCTAAATCGTGTTTTTTTCAACTATACAATAATGTTTTTGTTAAAGGGCTGAACAAACCATGTTGTTATAGTGTATTATTCCTTTCTCCCCACCCGTGGCAAAAGATAATTATCGCAGTAAAAATGAACGTTTCGGGGGTGAAAAACATGTTTTCGCAAAGTTTCGAATGTAATTACAGTTTCTTTCATCACACATTAAATGTTTTTTGATTCATGCAAAAACTTGAGCTGTTTTGAGTGCGATATAAATTATGCAAGAATTTGCGTACCGTGTGATTAAATTTCGCGAATGTGTATTCAACGTTAAAAGCCCGAATTTACGTTCGAATGTAATGAATTTATTTGAAATACGAAAAATATTTTCATTCCTCCCATACACAGTTCCCGTTTGCCGATAAGCTTTCAGGTTGTTATCGGCCGTTTTGACATTGAAAACAGGTGACATCTAGCGGAACGCGCGGGGGAATGTTGCGGTTGCGTGCCGAAAAAGTTGATCGGGACGATATGGCACCCGGCCGTGTTATTAAATGAGCAGAGTTTCTTTTGATATTAAAATTAAGCACCTGGCGTAAACCTCGGCTGGCGGCTCTCAGTGCACGTCGTTAAATAAATAACCCGAAAGGGTTAACTTGGAAAACGCAAAGAATACACGAAGAATACCAAATTTTCCGATAGATTACACACAGCCACTTCCTCAACAAAGTCGATTTTTCCAGGTGTGTATGTATGTGCGTTCTGCGTGGAGTGTATTCGATTTTAGAAAAGTTCGACACAAAGAAGATGATAACTTTAAATGAACGTATTCGATCAAATGTCTATATACCTGCTTATTTTGATGTGTTTCGAGAGGAAAAATATATGAAAAAGTTTTTCTATTAATGATAAGAAGTTGTACGTGCCTCTCTGGTCTTATTTCTTCACTGTGTATTTAATTGAATTATTTATATAACGATAAAAATAGTTTCAAGCTAAATTTTATATTAATACCAAGATTTTAATCATTCTATACATGTAAATAAAATTTTAAATTAAAATTAGGTGGATCCGTTATTATTATTATTTGATTTAAAATTATCTTATATAAATTAGGGATAATAAAATTACTAAATTTCACACAAATCGAAGTATTTAATTAATTGATTACGTGTAGTTAACATTATTTTAAAGCAAAGGAAAATAAGTCTATATATTTGTCTTTGTTTAGGAAAATGTCAATAGCTGTAACTTTATTTGATTAAATAATTTAAATTTATTCACAGATTTCTTAAAAAAAATTTGATCATCTTCACATCTAAAAACTAATAATAAATATGATTAAATATATGGATATGCATAAACTCTCAATGTTAGTTTTGTTTAATAAATACACAGTTTACGGGTATGGATTAAAAATATTCAAATGATGCTTTAACTTAACTTATTTATCTCAATCTGATAAAACAACACTATTTAAATCAATTGTAAAAATCTTTCTATAGTAGTATGTTTTTATACCTTTCAGTTCTTCGATATATATTATAATCAATTTTTATGAGACATTTTTACTCTTTTTAGTACAGATTTTACTGTAAATGTGACAATTTATTGATAACAATGGACAAATAATATAAGTATGAGGGCTGTATTGGAAGAAAGATTTCAAAATTATGAATTTGTCGACATTGACAATTTATTTTTAATCAAGAAAAAGACAAAGATTAATAAACCTGAAATATCTTGAAGTTGATGTCAGTTACAATTAGACAGTACAACGGAATATATGTTTTTAAATATCGAACGTACTACGTTAAATTTTAGCGCAATTTAAAAAATATTTCCGGTCAGTATCAAGATCACTTTAGCTTCTTTACAAGGACACCGTAAAAACTCATGAAATTAAATATCTTAGTTACTTCATTCGTGGACTAAAGTATCGCTTTCTACAGAACATCACGAATAAAAAAGTAGGACATTAACAGTAGTAAGAAACACTCTCGACAGGATGCTCCAGAATTATTTCAGCTAGTCAAAAATCAACAAATGTATTTAGAAAAAGAATGTGATGGTTTGGCTGTATTTGAAAACAGACAAGAAACCTGAAGATAAAGTATCCTGCGATATATTATATATGGATTTAGTTCAATAAAATAAAACGCTAATATAGATTATTTAATTAGTGTGAATTCAGAAGAATTTGCTGCTAAATATGACCCCAATTCTTAGATTTTTACTACCTTATGTATAAAATATGATAATCGTACGTTCGTTTTAAGCAATTTTTATTGGATAGGTTACAAACTTGTTCTACTTTTGTATGAAGTTCTAAGACCCAATTTACGCAGATTATTATTTGATGTAGAGTATTATTTAAAAGAAAATAGAGAACCATTTCTTTGTATTTTTTTTTATTATACGGAAATATTATTTATTACTCAAATTGCGTTTATTGTCATATTAGTAATATTATTTTAGTATCACCTCTTAAATGTAGCAATACATTTGATATATGAGACTATATAAAATATTTTTTGAAAGCAATAAACCGTTTTCCGGAAATAAGAGACGTGCAAGATGAAGTTTTACCAGTGCAACCGCCGCTTCCTGTCGGTTTTTGTGCCGAGGGAAAACCGAACAACCATCCAAATGTGTATATGTCCGAGTGTCTGTTTGTTTGGGAATTGCGAGTTTGACTAATTGAAAAAGTTCGCCTGGCGAAACTAAATATAACGTCTCTACGATACCAGTCCCTCCATTTTTTTAGACATTTCACCCTGTAAGTTTTTTAAAACTTGCAGAGTGCAGCGTTTTACCGACGCCGATGTTTAACATCGGTTTAATTGCATCGCAACCATGTACATTTACCGAATCGATCATATTTGACGGATGAAAATAAATATGCGACGCCGTTATCCCCTCAGCACTTTAGCGACTCAAACAAGACATTGACAACCATTCGATACGTTTTTTGCGGCAATTCCTTGACATTTACATTCGTGAAAAAAAAAATACCGCAAAAATTTCATGTATTTTTTTCATGGAACATTAGTTCTGCGGTCTTTCCTGTTTGCGAAAGCTTCCGCGTCCTCCATCTCCTCGGCGCTGTGATGGAGGGTAGGGTGGAGGCCCTCCATCTCGTCCATGTAAATTGTATATCCGCGGTAATGTGACGAAATTAATATAATGGTTTGATGCCATCTGTTCCCATATCTTCCAATGTGGAATTTATTCAGTAATCAATTATTCCGCCATTTGCAGACGAGCGCGTTTACGCGTCGCCAACTGCCATACATTCAAGTCACAACTATTGACGCTTATACGCGCATTAGAAATAATGAAAGCACTTAGCGTCCCGTATCTCCGAGCTAAATCGAGCGAGACGGATCAATGCGACGAGCACTAATATTTAATTAGAAATAAAGTTACGGAATAATACGTATCGGGAGATTCATCGCTTCTTAATAATATTAATGAAAGATCATAAAAAAAATGTGTGGCTGTGCGGTACACACTTTTCGCATTTAACTTTTTATTACCATTTCTAACAAAGGGCCAACATTTAAAAGCTCTTAGCTGATTGCAAAGTCGAATCGTCGGCGTCGTCAAATAAGAGAATAGAAGAATGTAATAAGTCTTTCGAAATTCGGCTTGTTAAGTATGATACGAGGGGAAACAATGATACAATATCGTAAAACAATGCACACATTTTTAATATTCACAACGGCAGCTGAAAATTCATGAAAATTATAAAGGAATGTAATATATTCTAGAGTGAAAACGATGAATAGAAAAATATATATATTAATATTTTTAACCAAGTATTAGATTGAATGTGCATTTCCCACTAAAACATAATATTAATCGACAACAGCCTGAGGACCTCCGAACACGGATTGACTAATTAGCAACTTGCGATCATCATTTTGTCAAATAAATTCAATAAATATTAATATCATCTTTATGGAGGAATAGAAATGCATAAAGTTCTATATAATAAATAAACTACACCTATCCATCGATTTACGTGATTTTAAAATAATGCGGTTTTAGAAACCCCTTTATTTTGGAAAAAACGCATAAAAAATCTCCTAGCAATGCAATTTTTACCAAAATTTATAATTTTAAAATGCCTAATAGTACTTATTTATCCAAATCTCAAAAAACGGCTAATTTCTTTAAGACGACAAAAGATCGAGTGGAATATTTTATGCAGTAATGCATCCAATTATCGAATTATGAAACTATTGCTTGAAAAGTATAGACATGAAATATATTCCTATATATTGGAGAGCTAAAAAGAAAGCTTGGATGACGACATAAGTTATTTTTGTAGTAATATTAAATTATATTGAATATCATGGTTTTTATGCAGATTTTTTCAACCCATCTGTTCAGTTTTCATTTACACGGATTTTTGGGAAACGTATCTACCGCACAAATCGGGGTATATATATATTATTAAATATTTTTTAGATAATTTGGAACGCTTTATTATTTTTTTTGTAATAAGCATAATACATGAATTGATATAACATGTACTGAGTTTTGATCTGATTCGTGCACAGAGGGCTTAAAAGAAACTATTTACCAATTTATAACAGTGGAGAAAAATCGCCGAAAGCTCACTATTAATTAACATTATGTAGAACATGTTTTATTACAATATATCCATCCCTTGTTTAGACGGTTTTATAATAACACGGTCTACTCAATTTTAATCCATTTAAATTGATTGCCAGAAACAACATATTTGAAAATGTTGAAATTTATTAACTAACATTTATTTGCAATTGCTTGCAATTTACCAATATTTTTTTTTCTTTTGCCAACCTAGAATGAGCTTTGAAGTTTTAAAAGAACCTTCAGATTTATACGGATGGATATCAAGAAATGTATTAATAACTCATGAAACAGAAACCACAAAAATGGATACTGATCACAAAACAGTAATAATAAACATAAAGCTTCATTATATTCTAACACATTGGACGTGTAATAAGATTTTTTTTCTTAATTAAAATACGTATGTATAAATAATATTATATTTTGTATAATTTGTTTACTAGATTTGCGTTTCTTCACAAGATTTTCAAAACTTAAGGAACCCATCACTTTTATATACGAATGTCTATTATTATTTTTTAGATTTTTTAATTGCACTTAAAATATCATGAAAAGCTTTCAGATATTAATTCTTAGACAGATATAGTATATTATTTTTATATTTTATTTTATTAAAATAAATAAGGTGAATAAGGTGAATTGCAAGCTTTTTGCCTATTTTATATCTGATATACTGCATCATTCTTCAATAGCAAGATAGAATCCGGAATAGATCTATAATACTAAAAAGAAATTGAGTATAAGTCTATCTGGGCTTGACAATCTACTAGAATGGCAATATTAAGAAAGGGTTACTTCTATCATGATATGACTAAACTAACAAAGATGGATGTTCAGAGTCTGTTAACTAACAAAAGAAGCAAACGTGATCATTTTCGAGGAGCTAAATATTTTTAAAAAGCCATAGCATTTTTTTTTAGATATATACTAAAAAGCGATGTTGAATTCGTGAAGATAATAAGAAGCAAAGACACAATCTGCTGGTCCCATCTGAACAAATCATAGACCAGCTCATGGCAAGTCTATGGATATCTGAATAGTAGCCGAACATTTTTAGAATATCATGTTATTCAAATCCGTACAAAAAATGGATTAACATTAAAACATTCCAACATAAAACTATAATCTAAATGTTTATCAATAAATACTAAATAATTTGAAATATATATTTTATATTAAATGTTTAAAGAAAAACACTTTATTTTACCTTATTGTCATATTATATATTATACATAAACTATGTACTCGGATTTATTTTTGTTCATAGATAAATTCCTTGCACTCGAATGCAGCTATTAAAACCCCCGCTGAAACCATTGTATATACACTCGGACCTCGTAAAACTCAGTTAAATGGTTCCACGAAAACGTAGTGTTACATGAGATTGTGCAAAATTGGTATGTAATTATATCCTCATCCTATAAACATGTCCATTACATATTTATTTAAAATACCTCAATATTATTTACAGATCATTTTTTTTTCGTGAAATCGTGAAGCGATTCAATATCATTATTGTTACTTTTATTTTTTTATGTAAACTATTAATCCACATTTCTGAGGAACATGACCACGTGCATGATTCCCCTTGTGGAGGACCATGGACATGATTTTCATGGAAATATTTAGTGCAGTGGTTTCCTGTTGCATTCAGCACAGCAGAACTTTTTATACTGAAAAGCGCTGCTGCCGTTTTCCAGCTTATATTTTTGACAATTCATTTTTTATGAAATGAAGGTCGTCAGCCTCCACCCCACCCCTCTTTTGATAAGTGTCACTCAAAATTCTTCGGAATGGTTACCGTTAAACGTGTAAATCTGTATGTACTTAATGATAAGGGGTCAAGTATTTTGTAATTCCCACTTAAAATTGTTATTTTTTCTATATATAACAGTGTAATGGCTTGTAGTTAATATGCATATTATTTCAATAATGTAAGTTAACCGCTACTGTGCTAGGTTAGTAGTCATGATGATGTGAATATTGATCCATCATAGTGCAATTGAATAATTATTCGTATGAAAGATATTTTCATTATCTAATGTTTAACATTATTTAAAAACATTTACCACATTTTTGATTATCACTTAATATTTTTTTCGGTCGTTTATCTAAATTCGTATTCAATATAGGTTCAAACTTCAGTAATTAAAAAAAAACTGGTTCTACCCCACACAACGCTGGCTTGTCACGTTTTGGATGGATGTTTTTTAATGAAAATAATGACTCTATTAAAATATCGCGCTCTTCGTGTATACATACATAAATTTGGCACGTCGGAATTTGTTAAAAAAATAAATACTCAACATCTGAAGAGTTATTTGCGTCGCTTTTTCAAATATCATGCATCGTCACCCGATGGGGCGATAGCTGCCCTGGTAACGAATGTATCGCCATTCCAGGGGTACGGCACCTCGCGGCCCAAGGTGGCCTGCTTCATTTATCATCTGTAAGACAAAGACGGTGTACCATTTAACAGGTCGACGGGATTACAAGTGGGGCCGTGCCCAATTTATCTCGGCGCGATGATAAACACGGGCCGCCTCTAAACGAGGCCGTGTACTAAGCGTCTTATTACAAAAAGAGTGAGGTCTTCATTATGCTCTCTCGTTTTAAAATGTAAATTAAAAAAGTGGAATGTCTCGACCTTCTCTTTTTTTTAGGAGCCTTACAGCCTTCCTCGCCCTACGAGAGTTTATCATATTCGTTCTGGCAACGTCGCCGCTAACGACGCTAAATATTTTATGCGAGCGGGGGCAAGTGTCGGGGAAATTAAGTTGTTTTCTCCGGTTATACAAATTTTTCTCGGCTTTACAATGATTAGAGTGTTCATTCTCTTATACTCGAAAAAAAAATCATACAAAAAAAAGTATTGTTGTGCCTAAATAATATTTTCAACGCAATCATTATAAAATTGCAAGAATTGTGCTTACAAATGATTCTTTAGAAACTGTATTCTCGATCCTTATCTTCTACTTAAACATTGTACTGAATGTAACGTAAAAATAATACGTTGAATCATTATTTTTTTATCAATAAATACATTTGTAAACTTCATGTGTTGGCTGTATCAGATGCTTTATAGACTGAACCTTTTCCGTGGATTTAAGCAGAAGAAAAAGATTAATTGTTTACTTTAAAAATGATTAAATTGCCCACCCCACGATGAGATGGGTCTTACGAAACGCGATTTGTTTAATTACATCGCCAGTGAAACAATTTTTTTGCATGTCAACGCGGATTATGATAACATCCGAGAGGATTGTTAAATAATTTCCATACAAAAAAATTATAATATACCGCTCTTTTTTATAACAATTTTTATACCCGTTTCTCATTTCAACCCTTCATACTTTTTTTCTCATCTGAATGTGTAATAAAATAATCCCCTCATGGATTTTATTTGTCGTTTTTGCGAAGCTTTGTTTTGTACGCAAACGAACAAAACTTTTTCAATTATCTCCGACGAAGTTGTTTTCATTTCTTTCAGTGGGAGACGAATAGCAAAATAATCATACGACAAAAAAAGTTGATGCAGGCAATAATACTTATGTCATACTGTATAATTGCATTACACGCAACTCGACAACCTTATAAATTTGTGGAAAAAATATAACTCAAAAAAATCCTCTATGTAATCCTGTAGATAAAAATGTTTTTATTTATTACATATATATATTTTTAACATTTATAACAATAAAATGATAATTATAGATTTGAATAATTAATTTATGCATATGATTAACGCATATATGTATATAATTTTCATCAATGTTTTAAACCTAGCAAAACCCTTAAAGATAAGTATTTTTTAATGTTATTTGCTGTTGTCAAATACTCATAGAAACAATATGTTTATTAATTTTTCCTTCTTTCCTCTTTATTGTTAATTTAAACCACAATGTTAAAAATGTTAAAAAGCTCTTCTTCATAATAATATTTTATAGCTACACTTTTAATCATCTAATTATAATTGAAAACAATTTTATTAAAATAGTATTAATACGTCTTTATTTTTTATCTAATAATTACAATCATTAATGGCTCATTTTACTTAAGTTATGACCTTCAAATTATCTCTTGAACTACATTTCCATTCATATGATTATTTTCTATATTACTCGATACTTATTTGTTGCACGTGTCACTACTATACGTTCAACTCGCATATGACATATCGTACCGGATGCGAGCGAGAAAAAATATCGCGCCTTTCTTTGCAATTGCGGACAATATTGATCAATAATTATTTATAATTTAATTCTTTAAACTTTTTTATACAAATACAAAAAGTTTTTGATTTGTAGGATTCATATTAAAAGAGTTATTTGAATCAATTAAGTACTTAGGGTCCCAAATATAATTGGCACGGCTAGATTAAGACAATTCACAAGTTTAAATAAATAAGTTTATCAATATAATGAGTATATAAATATTTTTTTACATGTTGTGGCATATTTTTTTTTATAAATAAAATATAAGGCATTCTATCAAGGATCTCTATAATTAAATTTTAAATTTATTTAATTTATTAATAAACCACTGTTCCAATCCTTGTACAATTAATTCTAGATAAGTTGTTATCAAACTAAATTATTAACTACCTGATTTTTTAAACATTGCAAAAATACATATCCCAAACCTATTAAAAAACGCATATTATTTTTTTTCATTTTTAATAGAATTGTTTTTGCAGAATTTATGATATAGGTTTAAAATCTTTACCATTTGCTAAATTAAATATATTTTAATTTATTATGTACACCTATTCTGATTTAAATTTAGCGTTTTTACGAGCATGTTCTGGCTATATTTAAAGGTGACATGTTGATCCGGTGCATACCCAGCGCAGGTAATATTATTAAAGAAGAGCTTGCCACAATATTAAAGGATAATTCAATTTGGCACCTCAGGCGGCCCTCCGGCGGTTACTTACTTGTTTTGTATCTCATTATTATGAGTCAGGGCGCCTGCGAGGTCGGGGGAATGGGGAGGCAACTCGGAAGGAAGGCAGACGCGTCCTCCCGCGTCGTGAGCCGCCTGCAAATTCCGCAGGGGTGGGGCGGTGGCGAGAAGGACCTGTGTTTTTGCGGCAGAACAACCCGACCCCGGCGATATCTATTTGCGTGAATGGAAATCCCTGGCGGTGAATTGAAAAGTTGTTTACATTTTTCGTGGCCTCCTCGTCAAGTATGCGACACAATATTTCGCACCTCGGCAGAAAAGGAAAAAGGGAATATGGCGCTGACCTGAATACAGAGAGAGAGACGCTGGCAAATCTTTTCCAGCTTTCGAATCCGTATAAAAAAATCTGCCTTTGTTGACCGCAGGGGTGGTGTGGGAGTTGAAAATCCACGACATTGTCTGAACTTGGGATCGAATACGCGAACCATTTTGGCGTTTAATCCTTTAAATACCCTGGCGCTAAAATAAATGAATTTGTTTTAAAATATCTCTCGTTTCAAATTTATCCCGAGGCTGTATCAACAAGAATTAGGCAAAAAAAACATTCGACAGCTACATGTATTTTGATGATAAAAGATAGATTCCTAGATAAAATTAAATGCCCTCTAGTAAAGGTGATAATTTAATAATTTAATAAAAATAATCATATAAAATATATTTCGTAAACTCTTCACTTATTTTAAAAATTTAATTGTATGAGAAAAATATTTCAGAGATTTTACTTATCGCTTTTAAAAGGCTTTGTATACGCATAATAGAAGAAAACTTTTTCAATTATCTCCGGAAAAGTTGTATTCATTTCGCCATCGGAGGAGATGAGAAAATAAGCATATGCTGCATGCACTAATGCCTGCATAATTTCAAATAATTATAAAACTTTATGTAAAAAAAATTAGCACGAGTTGAAAAAGGTCATAACTGACCTCTGTTATATCATATGGTGTTTTTGTTGCTAAATTGGACAGGGGACATGGCCTCAGAGATTAGCACAGCGTTAAATTTAATCTAATCTACCGTGACAAGGGGGCGTAGACCGCATAGAGTGACTCCGAGTGAACAGAGCTGATAAATATATGAATAGAGAGTGGCAGCCGAGCCACTCCTCCTCCCGAGGATGCTGCGTGAAGTGTTGACAGATTGACAGAGGCATGCAAATAGACAAACAACGAGTTGCTCAGACAAGAGAGGGATTAGCGAAATAATTCATAGTATCTTAATAGGAGGAGACAACTTCTGGGGGCCTAACTGACTCTGATAAATGACGGGGAGAGACTGATGCTGCTGCCAGCACCGCTCTACTTTTTTCAAGGATTTTTTAGTCTTATGTATCTCTGTAGACTGTTGACAATACAATAGGTATAGATATGATATTGAGCATGTATTTTACGTAGTGTATAAAAATAATAATAATAATAATTATGTGGCCCCCGACCCGAAACGAGTCCCTGCCACCTGAAGGACATTACGCCATCTCTGCCGGTCCTGGGCCTCCTCCATCCATCGCCCAAGCCCCAGAGACGCGGGTCCGTCTCTAACCCTGTCCCTCCATCGAAGTCTTGGCCTCCCAACGGGGCGGGTTCTCCCAGGCCTGGAGTCTACGATAGTATGGAGCAGCCTATCACTGCCCATCGCCACGCCCGCCCAGTGCAAGGGATCTGCTTATATCACCTATATCCCCTGATATGCCACACCGGGCATTGGAACGCATGTCTCTATACCCGGGGACTAGCCTCGCCCGGACGCGGTCCGAAGATCCGTCTTAAGACTTTTCTCTCGAAAAGCAAACTATATCTACAACGAATGTATACATTTTTATAAGATTTTTTTAATACGGTTTCCAAAATATGCGATCCATATTTATTTATTTTGGTTACATAAATAATTAAACATCTATATTATCAGCTATATTTATAATTTATTGATCTCTATTGAC
The DNA here is from genome assembly GCA_022495035.1 of Philopotamus ludificatus. NCBI lineage: Eukaryota > Metazoa > Arthropoda > Insecta > Trichoptera > Philopotamidae > Philopotamus > Philopotamus ludificatus. The sequence goes on from JAGXCT010035360.1 coordinate 26,031, forward strand.
ATAATCATAAAGATAATACTAAATAAATAATTAATACTTTATATTAGTAGGTGTAAAATTTATGGTAAACATTACAGTAACAGTCATTGAAATCTACTCAGGTAAAACTTTCAAGTAAATCCTTAGAATATTTAAAAAAAATGCATCTCAGTCAATACATATGTACAGAGTGATTTTTACAATATTTTGAGGAAAAACATCTAAAAATGTGATCAAAAAAGAAAAATAATTTGTGGTCCTTCCCGTTCCGGGGCAGCATTGAATCCATCAAGTTCTTATTGTTTCTGCCTTAATCTCTACATACTTGACCTTTGTTATTGATGTTATCAGTGATTTTAAAATGTCAGGCTTTCTCTGTTAACCTTTGTTGTCAAAATGTGCCATAAATTTTCGATGGGGTTTAAATCAGGACTTAAATCTGGAAATGACCATGTTGGAATATCAAGTATTTCTACTAATTTTTGACATAAGATAAATATTAAATATGTTTTAATTAAAATAATGCTAAAGTTAATGGTTAAACAATTATTTTTTTTACCGATTTAACCCGATTGCATTGTGCAAAATCGTCCAGGAAGTTACAGTCGTTTATATAAGTTAGGGAGTGTACTATGGATAGAACAAGGATCTCATTAGAGATTATTTTATAAACTTCTGCATTGACAGTTCTATCGATGAACATTAAATCTCCAACTCTATAGAAAGAAAAGCATCCCTTAACCATTTTTCCTTTCGGATTCTCCACCGTTGGCCTGATGCATTTTTCAACAGACTTTCTCTTGTTCTCTTCTTACGTACTGAATACCACCCGTGTATCTAACAAGTTAAATTTGCTTTCATCCTAGAAGATAATTTTTCTGCAGTTTTTTTAGTTCAGGTCCCGTAAATATTTGCCCATTAGAGTCTTTTGGAGTGCATTTGTTTTAGGAGAAGAGGTGCTTTCGTCAGTGATCTTGAATTAAATCCATCTTCACGAGCCTTATCCGTACGGTTTCGACATTGACATGGGTTCCTCCACCTCCGATGAATTATGCTCTTGCATCCACTGCAGTATTAAATCAGTTTGTTGAGCCTTTCGTTCTGGTCCTGTTCTTTTTTGCGCGCTACAGACCTAGTTTTTTGGAATTTCTTTATAAATCTAGTCACTGCAAATTGACTGAATCTTAATAATGCTGTAGTTATGCGGGAATTTTTATTTTCCTTTAAGTGGGTTAATTTCTTCATATTAAAATGTTCTTTTTTATTTTGCACTATATCTAATAATACAATATACATAACTATATATCATAAAAGAGTCAATTAAAGCAGTACTTTATATAAAAATAATCATACCTCTTTCACTGATCACGAATTTTACCTGAAAACTAAGAAATGCAACATATTATGCTTGATCGCTACTGTATTTATGCTTTTGATTATTTTTTAATTAATAATCAACTTCATTTGCATTTAAGGGACGCATGCATAATTTATTTTATGAATGTTATCTGCATGATTTTTCTATTATTCTTGTATTTACAGCTTTTTGGTATTAATAAGTATGAATGTTTTTATTGAATTGCGATTTTAAAAGCTTGAATTCGAAACAAATTGAAATTCGCCATTATGTTTACTTTCACCAATATCAGAAAGTATTTTTGTTATACTTTCAATATTTATTCATCAAAAATACCATCATTTGAAATGGAATTTAAATAATAAGATATTAAAATCATTCATTTATTCAGTTTTATAATTCTTTCATAAAATAACTTCTTAAAAAATACATATAAAATAATATGATAATATATTGCTTGCGGCTGTTTAGTTTTTAAATTGAGACAGTTTTACCCGGGACGAGAGCTTTTATTATTATAAACGTATTTATTCAAGTAAAATTAAATATAAATATATTTATCCCTTAACTTGCGTTCGTTGCGTAATCAATCTTTCATATTTTTAGTGTGCAAAAACTAAACCGTGCAAATCGATTAATTAATGTGTATAGCGTTAATTTCTTAGTTGCGGCATAAATAAATAATTGTCTCCATCTTTTAGGTCTAAGCAGGAAGCGTACATTCTAAACGCAATACCCATTATATAAATTGTATCTGTTTTTATATACGCCGAATGGGGGTCGTTTCAAATGCGGCCGTGACATGTAATTTACTTTAATGCCCTGTTTAATATTTTATCCTCATTTCCATAGATCTTGGGTCGGCTAATGTAAGCATGTTATGTGGAATCTACACAGTCTTTTGTTCGGATTATTATTCTGTTAATATTGCCGCAGGGCTTGAAGCAAGAATCTACCCCCGCGGAACATTCTGCATTCGTTAAGGAGGAGGAAAATATGATTATAATATGGGAATTGCTATAGGCTGAGATCTTTGATATCGCGGCAATATGAGTAACAAAATTACTTAATAAAATTTAATCATTCTTGAGCAATTTAGTTAAATCAATTCGTGATTAAATGGACATTATTAGATTTATACATTATTTCATAATTTAATTTCAATTATTATTTATAAATAATAATTATTTTTTACCCCGTAAAAAAATTTTAGCCTTAAAACAGATTTTTCAAACCAATCCATTTATGTTTTTGAAGCATCTATTTAATTTGAATCTTCTAATCTAAAACTGATATTTTCTTACATAAAAAATTGTCCTATTAACTGAAATACAGCTTTTTGTTCTCTTTGTAGCGTTTAAACCCTGATGTTATAAAAATAGCATATAAAATCTAAAGTATTTTCTTTGGAAGTTTCTGGCTTAGACATTTTGCCTCTTAGAAAAAAATAAATGAATAATACAAAGCTACAGAAATGTTCTATAGAGAAAAAAATATATCAATGCAACATACCAAAATAATGCTTATCTTTTCAGATCTACTTATGTTAATTAGTAAAATCTATCCATCAACGACAGTTTTATTTGAGCATATTAATGATTTAATCTGCATGGTAAGTTGGTGTCGTAATAATATATTGCACGTGCTTATATATAAGTATTATTAATTAATGTGGTACATGGTAGAATTTTCATGCTTTTAATTTAAATTTATAAAAATAATGATAAAAACATCTTACGTAGATTAAACGTTTACATAGATGTTGTTTTAAAAAATATTCTGGCTAATTAGACCTTCTCCTTTCGCATGTCATTTTCCAAGGAAATTTGTTTTAATTTTCTTCTGGCAGACAAAAAATATAACATGCGGCGACATCCATGTTAACTTCTTTGAATATTTTATTTTTAATTCCATCTCACTTGACGTGCCATGGAAGGGAGGGGAGGGATGCAAGGCCTGTCCCGTTCAGAAAAAGAAATAAAATGGAATGCCAGTGGCGGGGTGGGGGTGCTCAAGAGAATATTTAATTTGGGCCCGAACAGCGAAAAACGTGAGGCCCCCACGTGCTCGGCATAAATTATTTATTTATTCCGCTTTCGGTAATGAAGATATGGACCCGTCTCTCGGCCCTAAAAATTAAACGTCTCAAATGAACGTATCATCCGGCTCAATTTGTTCTGCTTAACATAATGTTAATCCGCCCGAGCCAAATTTAATAAATAAACATTAAAACGGCGCCGCGGCACTGGCGTCCTTTGAGGTCGGCGCCGGAAATCGATATGGGCCAAAGTGATTTCGGGCGCAATTAATTTACACCTCCGACGCCCGCTCCATCTAATAATAACTTTTTTTTAATATTTTATCTTGATTTTGTGACTGGAATATGGATTTTTTGTTACGCCAATATTGCCTGAGGCCTTTGTACTGTTAAGCGTTGAAAATTTTCAGACAATATTAAAATTTTATATATCTCACAATGAAGGTTTCTTTTTATAAATATATAAATTATGTAATGTCTTTTAAAACTGTAACAGAAAATACGTGTTTAATATATTAAATAAAAAGTCTAAATATACAAAATTACAAACTTTACAAAAATAAATTATTTTTTAGATTCTATTAAGAAATCGTTAATCTAAGAATTCACAGGCTCTATTCTAAAAATTTCAAACATTTTTAGAAAATATAATGGATAATATGTCATGGATTTTATTATTTATAACAAATTTATCGCATCTGTTGAAATTAGTGTAACTTATCAATAAATAAGTATTTATAAAAATGTCTTGTATTATTTTATTTATTCAAATAGTGAAGGAGAAGACGAAAATAGTATAGTGTAGTACAGTGGTCGGTAACCAGCAGCTCGCGAACCACATTGATGATTTTTTATCATATTTATGGAAATTATATTATTCAATATATATATTAATATAATTTCCCCAAAAAGAGATTGGCGGTAGTAAACTAATATTAATATAGAAGTTATATAAATTCATGGTTTGACCAATAATTCAATTTTACTTTTATTTTCAGATGCTAATTTTTATATCTATATTAAAATTTGCAACAAAAGTCCTTAAAATGATATGCAAAATTTTACGTTAATAAATACAAAACTACGAAGTTATATAAATTCATGGTTTGACCAATAATTCAATTTTACTTTTATTTTCAGTCATTTATTCATCCGTGAATATTATTGTTGATTCATGGGAGTTTCCATCCGCAACGCAATTTTCACCACGGTGTACCTCCTTTGTAGATTCTCCGTCTAAGCTATTTAATCTTTTAAACAAACGGTCATCCTAACATGTTTTCATCTATTGATATTCACAAACACCAAGGCTAAGTCATTATGTGAGGTTTTTAGTGTAAAATTTTCTATATTTTTTCTTTGAGATATTAGGAAATTTATTTCTTATTTCTAAAAAAATAAGAAACACCGTTTTAATCACAAATTTTAATCTTGAATATGTAATTATTATCTTTGGGATGTATTGATCAATTTAAATTTAATAATTTAAAAATATTTAATTTGTCGAAAAAACGGTAATTCTCATAATGTTTTTTGTTAATATTTTTTTTAAATATTAATTTAAAGAAATATATATTCAATGTATATTATTATATCTTTGATAAATACTAAACAAAAGTGCACCCCTGAAAAAATATCTTCATGTATGTGTACACATATCCTTATGTGCATAAATAAATCTGGTCTCTCAATCAAGGATTTCTCACCACAGAGACAGTATACCCTGGGAAGGAAAACCCTAATCTGTTGACCAATAATTGGTCTAGTCTTAATACTTTCGCTACTCTTTTCTTTCTAGGGACTCTCTGAAGAGGTTATTTCCATGATGAAAGGATTGCTATTGCGCGATAGTGCTAATAATCAGTTGCGACCGGTTACTTGAGACTCGTTTTGGGCAGATGTGCATATGTATGCCTGTGTATATCTATATTGTGTGTGTGTATGTGTGTGTGTGTGTAGTCGCTCGTTACTTGTCACTCGTGACTCGTTATAAGAAGATAACGCCTTAGAGGAGAGAACAAACTAGAATATCGAGACAAACCCCCTCCCACTTGCCTGGATACAATGGTGGAAGATATACGTCCAATGTCAGCAATGATCGAGAGAGGGAAACTCTTTACTAAAAAACCGCATACCAAGACGCCTCGGGTCCCCGCGGTATGGACACAAAAGGGAGCCCTCACGTCACGTGTGAGACTCAGGTTCCTTTAGCCTCAACTACCATGCGAGTCTGGTAAGGTCCATGCCCTCAGTGAGTGAGAGCCTTGTGACTGGCGAATGATAATGATGATATAAGAGGTTAACCTCATACCAAGACGACTTGGGTTCCCGCGCTATGGACACGAAAGGGGAGCCCTCACATCACGTGTAAGAGATATTAAATCGAATCTTTTTTTTTAAATATAATAAATCTTTAATATATATTTGCGGTAAAATACAATCTTCGCCCCCCAATAAAATCACTTTGCAATAACAATATCGGATCCATATCAATTTTTTTTAAATCCCGCCTACAATTCATAGCCATTCTGTATTGCCGGGATCCGCACCAAGGTATCAAATTCAAAGGGTAAATCCCGTATAGTGACTATAAAACGGAATCGGCGCTGTTTTGTTCCGCATCGAGAGTATTAATCCTAAGACAAATGCTATAAAATTTTATACGCTACCCCCATCCCCATTACGTCCCTACCCCATTCTTAGAGCAATAAACGGGAATATATATTAAAAACAGGCAAGAAAAATGAGGTGTTTAAACATTTGCAGCAACAAAGGATTGTATGGATTAGTGTAGTAAACGAGATTTCTGCAACCATGGGGCCAAGTCAAAATAATATAAAATATAAAATAAATATATGCGTATTTTAAAAACTTTTAAAAGCGATTTATATAATATAAGCTTACAGTTTAATATATATTTTTATTATTTTGAAATTTTTTGACTTGGCCCCGTACATATTGTTTGTGAGTAATGGCCGCGGTAAGTGGTTACGGAACTGAGCAATGAAAAGAACATCGGCGCCGAAATGTAATTTTCTGAAGAGAAACATCTTCCTTCCCCCGGGGCAATTAGCGATATTGAAATCATACTTGCGTCTATTAGCGCCCACCTAACCGTGACGGTCCTTTGGGAGAACGGGTTTAAATAATAAAACCATCTACATCATGCACAGTAATTACTGGAGGTTTTCTTCAAACATAATTTTAAAATAAAATATGTAATAATTAAATAAATACGTAGATTTGTAAAAAAAATATATTAAGTTGGTAGGACAATAATTGCTGCAATTTTACACCCCATTGGGAACTAAAATATTTTAATATACATTTATTTGTATTTTTACCACCATATTTGTATGTTATTTAAAATATGCTATTACAATTTTTAAAATAAAAATCACAAATTTATTCACAGATAATTTTTAAAATTATGTGAATGTTTGCGTCTATGCAATTTTGCTCCTGAACTGAGTTTTAAATATTTTTTTAGAATAAAATCAAGGGATCGAATCGTTATATTTTAAAAAAAATCTTTAAAATTTAAATTAACAATTTCTCTGAAGGTTATGTAAGGAATTTCGAATAAATGTAGAGGTGAGTTTTTTCATCTTCATCAAAAGTGTATAAAAAAAATCTAAAACATTTTTTATTAAATCTAATTAAAGGTATTATTTTAAAATCTATTCATTATTTTTAAAAAATATATATAATACTTATTTTAACATAATATTTTCAATTAATGACTCAAGGTTAACCATATTTTAATAATTAATAAAAAGTTGATGTACTAATTTTCTACCATAATTACATCTATATTAATAGTTTAATTAAATATTTATATATAAAATATATTATTGTACATGATGCATTTTGTATTAATTTCTTTCGGTACTAACTTAAGCTCTTAATGAAAAAAATATATATTGTACGCGATTTTTTAAAGAAATCTATATTTTGTATTTTTGTTTCAATGTATCTTTTTTAAACTAAATTTATTTTTTAATACTTATCCTAATTCTAATTGTATTTCTAGTATGGTAATAGCGGAGCAGAAGGCATCGAGAAACTACTGCGATACATAATCCCATGAAAACCGTGTCCATGGTCCTCCATAAAGAAAATCACATGGTCACGTTCGTGGGTTTCGGGTCACGCCGAAAGCAGATTAATAATTTATATAAAAAAATAGAATAATATTTAATCGCTTCACGACTTTTTATAGTAAAGTAAATACGTAAGTATTTTCACTTGAAATATTTAAAGTTACTCTTCAAAGTAAGATCTTAACAACTCCAATTAAATACAAAGTAAAATTATCATTGAAAACTATTAAAATATTATTTTTACTCCTCATATTTAACACAATGTAAATCCGTCTTGAACCAGACTAAAACGTATTTAAAGAGCTTTTATAAAATTAAACTTCTCGCTTCGCATCATACCATTTATATGTACGTTGTAAATAAAATTAATTTCCACAACATATCTATGTCTGAATTTAACGATGACAATAATACATATAAAATGAAAGAAAATTGTAATTTTCGCATTTTTATCACAAAACCTCTATAATATACTTAGGCATAAAGTCGAAAATATAAAACAGATTTTATTATTCACTAATCTCATATATTCCTAAATGATCTAAATTCGAAATTATATGTTTATGTGTATGCGCCCGATTTTTTTACATAGGCAAGTCTTCCGCTCCGAAAAGTCTTATGACAAGTTGATTGCTTCAGGAAACGGAAAAGGGGGAGTCGTAAACGGCACCTAAAGCCGTTCTTATATTCCCGTAAAAATGAGTCAAATCACCGAAATAAAACTAGTTTTTTTCCCCAGAAACGATTTCGGGCCCAATTTTTATCCAGGAGTTTTAAAGTCTGTGACAAATGTTTAGGCTGCCGACAGGTATTAGAGGTGAACACTGAAATTGCGGGCGATAACGTTTTATTGCCTAAATTCCCGCGATTATCACTAGAATCTCGACATTTAAACAGCTGTTGAAGATTAAAGCTGGAAATATGTCTACGGGGTGGCTAGTAAAAAAGGTTGTAAAATATAATTATTGGGGAGGGAATGCGACCGGAGCTATATTCAGAACCACTGAAATGATAACGAGATGAAGGTGCATTCTTAAGTTTTTCACACAAATCGCATATTTTCCATAAAATATCTTAATAGCTTAACATTTACAAAATAAAATATAAATACTAAAGTACTAAACATTGTTTAAAAGCATTTATTAATAAATTGCATATTTTCGGTGTAATCTGTATTTTTTCATATTAACATCGTTGAAAAAAAGATCGGAAAAAATATTCCACTTATTTTTGGCTTAGCCAAAACGATGTTTTTTACACTGCTGCCAACCATAGCCGAAGTATCTATTTCATTTTATTTGCATACTCCTGTTGGTTATTTCGAGTTGTTTTTTTTTTCATTCTGATAAAAGAGAACTGATGGCGCTGGGTAGATCCCGCTCCCTTTCATGCACTTTACCAACATAAAGTTTAATAACACTTTTAATACCGGCTATTAGTTGGGTTCAACGGAATATATTCAGAGGCCAAAACACCACACAGCCCGGCCATGATCTTTTAATGGAGACGAACGAAATGCCTAGGTGTGAGGATTTTATCTGGCACTCTAAAAAATAGCGTTTTCGTCTGCCTAAACCTGATAAACCCCGTAAACAAATAATTATATATATTAACATATTTAAAATTTGCATGAAAAAAGTTGAGTCTCGTCCACAAAATTATAAATATCAACATTGATTCATTTTTAATTAGTAATTTATAAAAAAACCCCTGTGTTACTAGACTGACTAGGCAGCATTAGTAAAGGTATGTCAGTGGATATTTCGACCATTGAGATGGTAATAAGGATTAATTAAAGCTAGAACAATGCTTTAAACAGTTCAAAGTTGACGAATACACTTAAAATTAGTCTTGTGGTTTACATATCTCAGCTTAATTAAGAAAAATTACGAAATTATTTGAAAGAAAGAACTTTTTTGTACTTCTACAATGTTTTCGTAATTTTGGTAGTTTTTTAACCATGTTGGCATACAGGTGTTGCAGCTAACTTTAAAAGCATTTATGGTCGCAGCTCCTCTTAAGAAATACTAAAACCAAAGTGAATTTAAAACCCTTATCAAACTTATTCCGACATTTCGGTTATAAAATAAGACGGGCGACAAATTTATGTTCAAAACATATTTGGGCTGCACTCTATAACTTGGAATAGCTATGAGCTGTACAAGGACACAACGATCACAGTTACACATCAGATCAGGACTGAACTATATTTTATAGTTTACAGCAGGACATCAAAATAATAGATGATGGTGTAGAAGAGGGATGGCTAGCTTATGACACACGTTTCAAAAAAGATTGAAGTGACTCCCAATTTTTTTTTTAGATACCATGTCCATTTTTGGACATATTTTTGTTCTCCATACATTGTCCTACTTCCATCCCAACCCCCCACATTTTTCCATCGTATTTGTTTGCAGAAGGCGATACTATGGTCCTCGAATGATGTATCCAAAGTACTTAATTGTAAGGTTTATAACGGCGTCCTTTAATGAAGTACCGTTGTATTCTTGACTTGTTCCATCCATGGAAGCTTGGAGATTCTTTGGTAACACTACATTTCAAACGTTTTCAGCCGGTTATTGTTCGCTTACACCCAATACAGTATATAAAAGGTAGGATTTGGAAAAAATATTTATGGAAAATTTTATCCCTATACTTCCCTTTAGTAAGTTTAACAAAATTAAATGATTTAATAGTAATTGTAACAATAGTAAATTTAATAGCTGCTCGAACAGCTTCACAATCCAGAGTTATCCCTATTTTCATAGGATGATTTAACTGATTTTCAATAATGTGAAGGATCTATGGAGTGTTTTGTAGAAATTACAAGGATCTGGATTTTTTTTGGAAAATTAAATAGTGCTAACAGTACGAATAGGAGATTTAGAGTCTTGGAATCAATTACAAAACACTTTTAAGCTTCAATAAATATGAAATCCAATATAATAAACGAAATAAAATGAATAGATACGATTATTAGCCCTTATTTGTGGTAATGAAATTGCCTACGGAGTGAATATGACATTTTTATAAAGCATGGTTAGAATACAGTATTTTAAATGTTCAATTTTTAATATGTATATAGAAGGCGTGTGTGTAAAATTTCAAGGTCATTGCCGGTTGAGTCACTAGGATACGCCATATTTTTTATAAAAAGAGAACAATTATGATATGTAAGAATTCACCCCAGTCGCAATGGTGGAATTTGTTCCTTTAGAAGACCATTGGCAAAACTCCATGCTCGCTCAATTATCGCTACAAGAAATATTTACGAAATTTAAATCCGAAAATGTTGACCTAAAAGATGAGCCTCGAAGTGTACAGTTAATAAAGCCGTAAAATCTGAAATTGAAAAAAACTATAACCATCAAAGACTGTCAAATATAACCAGCACAAAGTGGTCCATCACTCAGAAATGTCTGAAAAAATGGGTAAGATTCAAAACGAAGGAATTTTAGGAGAAAATCTTCCTCCTTCGCGATAATGCGCGTCCCCATGCCGCAGATTTGTCCCTAAAAAATGGATGACTTGGGTTTTTACGGTTTTACTGCATTCTGCTTACTCGCCAGACTTAGCCCCTTCAGGATACCATTTGTTTCGTTCTTTAAACACTTTTTTAAAAATAAATCATTCCAAACAGAATGTGAAGTGAAATCGGCCATTTCTGATTTTTTTAATTCCAAGTCAGCAGAATTTTTCAAGAAAGGTATTTTAGATTTGGAAAAAAGATGGCGGAAAGTTATATAATGTAATGGTAATTATTTTTTGTAAAAATAAATCATGGCGCAATAAATGTATAAAAAAATGAATTTGAATTTTATTGAAAAAATACTGATGATAGCTGATGAAAAAACAAAATATTAAACATTAAACAATTGCCGACAAAAGTCTAAATCCTAAACACACTTATTGTAAAGCAACGAAAAAATATTATATTAAATATTTCGAATTAATGGTTTTATATGATTTGCCCAAAATTTTCTCAGTTTGGCTATCTAACGTATTGTCGGCTGGCGTGGTGATATGCGCGCCCCGGACATACACAAAAACGCTTTTGACATGGAATCCACGACTCCCGTAGGCAATGAGTTAATTAAACGGAATCTCAAAAGGTTAGCCATCACTGTTGTAGGATAAAGCTGGGGCCTTATGCTAGAGTTAATACACCGATTATGATAACAATGAAAAATAAATCCAATTACAATACAATTATAAATTCAAAAAGTTTTAATGTTTAAAAAAATAAATCCTCTATATGATAGGTCGATTTTTCATGAATACAAAAATGTATTTTCGCGGCCTGCGACCTAATTGTATTAATATCGGGACGATCAGTATTCCGCGAGGAGGCGCCCGGTGCAATATTGAAATGTCATAAATATACATCCCCCTCTAACCTCTCCCCACCCCGAATGAAATATTTATGAAAATTTCCATCGATATTTCAAACACGTATACGCCTGTGGGAAATTGCTCTAGATTCAAATTTCAATCAATTTCTACTCCAAACAAATTTCATATCAATCATTTCTATTTACATAAAGATTACATCAATCGCTGCTACCGTTACAACAGTTAAACTTTGGGTCAATATTTGGTATAAACACACTCAAATATTTATGGCCCACCGAAACGCTGCGGTTGATATGTAAAAATCGAATTTCGTCAATCTTCTCCGCAAAAATACTAAAATTCTAAATAAATATAATATTTAATTGAATATATGTGTGTACATGTGTTTAATATTGCCCCACGGTGACATTCACTCCTGCGTGATTACGGTGTCGATATGTCGTTCCATCCCTTAATGATTTTAACGGTCTTTCCGCCATATCTAAGCAGATAATCTGACGGGGTATTCCGCCCTGTACATCCTCCATTAAGTTCGATGCGAGGAGGGTATCCTGAAAGACCGTGAGGGGTTGATAGGTGGTCAGCAATTAGGGAAAGTGACTCGGGAGCCTGGTCAACTGCGATTGAACCCGATATCAATCTCAATGAGTCACGTGGGTGGGGGTTGGTCAGGCCGATGGGGGGGGGGTCCTTGCATAACTCAGAAAGAGGCCAAAGTTATGATCCATTAGGGCCCACTCGGGCCCCGTGGCCTATGAATATTATTTTACATAATCGCTTACATAATTCGTCGGGTGGCGGCATGGGGGGGGGTGAATAAAGAAGATATGAACGCCGGGTCAGTGGACCGTGCGGCCCGAATTAAATTTTCCGGAAAATAATTCTTATTTAGCGGACGAGCTGTGGCTTGGTGCCAGGGTCTGGTGCAGAGCGCCATCCGACGATATGAACGACTTATGCAAAAATTGGGGGGCAAAATTCCAGCCTTCAATTAGTTTTATTTAGGGTGGGTCGATTTGTTACCGCCGGCTGGTGAGATCTCGTCACTTTTGAAAATGAAAGAGTTCCCTCTCTTGATTGCGTCTGAAGAATAACTCGACGTATTCGGCATTTTAGCTGTCTGCCAGACCTGATGCAGCCTCTTAAAGAAATTAAACCGTATACTTGGGGCTGTTTATATGTAAATTAAATCATTTATTTAATAAATTGTAATAATTTGTCAATGTTTTTTTAAAGTAAAAATTATACTTATTCCTAGTGATAAGTAGATTCTCTAAGTAGTCGGTAAAGCGAAAATAAATGACATTTTTTTGTTGCTTTATTTTGAAGCCAGTTTTTCACTCGATACCATTAAATTAACACGTCAGTAATCTCTCTGCATGGATATTATTTTTTTGTCCTTTTCCGTCACGGTGGCTCTAAAACAACCGCGTCGTCCGAAGAGGGTCTATCTAAGTCAATATGATGCGTAATAATTCCGCTGCAGACCGAGCTCTCTCCAAACGTGTCAATAGCACGTTTCACTCACACTCAGCACATCGTACCGGATGCGAGCAAGAAAAAACATCACGCCTGTGGCTACAAAAACGAATATTGTTGTTATTCTTATTTCTCAATTATTATATTTATTTTTTTGACTTTTTTAGACAAATACAAAAAGTTTGTGACGTGTAGGATTTATATTAAAACAGTTTTTTGAGAAAAATAAAAAAATGGGGTCCTTTTTAATCTTTAATATTAGTGGTATTTTTATTTGTTAAGATATTAAAATCAAATGAAGCTATCTAGATCATTTGCTAATTATTTAATAATTATAGAGACGTCTTGAATCTTTGAAAGTGCTATAATTGATTTGAAAAGTTAAAAAGTATTGAATGTTGGTAAACGGAAAAACTAAAGTCAAAGAGATTTTAAACAGTAAAAGATAATTTTGAAAGGCAGGAAAAAATTAGACAAAGAATTTGAGTGTGGCTCTAATTTTCTTCAAAGCTTTAAGAATAACAAAAAAATCATTTGTTTATCTTGAGTGTCTAGTTATGAAAATGATCGATTTCTTAGAAGAGAATCTCCCCGGGATGAGTGGGTCTTTTATACGAATCCGAGAAGAAAAAAAAATACTTTCTTACAATCAAGTATCTGTACCTATCCCTAAGCCATTATTGATATCAAAAGGTTATTTTTTTGTATTTCGTGGGATGTCTTAGAAATAATTAAATCACAATGAGTTACAATTTTTTTTTTAGTGTATTATACCTTATTGGAAGTTTTAAAATATGTACCAATATGCTTAAAAAATGGTCTACAGATCTGTCAGAACAATACCACAATTACGCAAGAAAAAATAGGAGCGCTATATATAGACTACAACGGAAAATATATAACAGGATAATATTGTACAATTTTTGTTTAAATAAACATATCGTCGCATTAAATTGTGCACTTATTTGTATACAAATTACGTGTATTATTATTATTTTAAATATTCTCTTATAGTATATCTAAAATAAATATATTAACTCTTTGACTGCTAACCAACTTTATGTAATTTTTTTACAAGCGAGAAACATCTCATCATGAAGCGTTAATAATTATTTTACATACAATTCTATGAAAAAAAAAAAAAATGTAATTTTTCACTAGACACATACAATTATTTCATCGGTTATAAATGAAAAGTACTACGAGAAGATGTTTATTTTCTTTCAGAAAGCTTTCCCTAATTTTATTTGCAAGCTTTAAATCGAATTATCTTTTTTTAATTTAAAATTAATTTCAAAATAAAATTTAAAATCTCTCCCGGATTAAAGCCGTTGTAAACAACGTTTAAAACAAACCCTCCCGATGTTATCCAACGTTACAGGAATAATGCAACCCGACTGCCTTCATTAGCCCCCCAGAGTAAATTTCTGCTTCACTAATTAATTAATTCTTTTCAGGGGGCAGTTCCGGTAGACGCGTCACTTATGTAAATGTGGATCCCGGCAGCGAGATATTCCCAAAGATTCCTGAAGGCTGCGGCTGGCTAACAAAAAGATAAAATAGTGAGGCGCTGTATTTAAGGGCTCCCAGACGTATAACAGTCAATAGAATTTATTCGATCATCCAATATCCTTAAAAGCCTCCATCGCGTATCGGATCCGTGGAAATGTCGGAGCTTCAGCAAACACCGTAAACACGTGCGGGCCAATTTGTTATTGAATATTGTTGCCATGATTTTCAATGCTCTTATGGTTTTAATTTATTTTGCGGTACCCGACTGCACTTGACAGCAATCAGCAATGTAACTTCCGCCGCTCTTGCTCTGCACAAAGCTTAACCGATATTTATTTTGATATTTAAAAATAAATTGGAAGATATTTTTCGTATAAATAACAAAATATTTGTAAAACTCTACAATTTGCATCACAACAGATTTAACAATGCATCTAAATTCATATTTTTGTTATTATTTTAACAGAGTTTTCATACTCTGATCTGCAAAATAATATTAATAAAATATTATTTGGTTGATCCATTGGATGTTAGAGTACTAGATTATATCGCTATTAGACAAAATAGTGGGAATCATTTATAATGAAGATTGATGTAGACAAGGTAATAAACGTAGTATCGTATATATTTCATTTTAATTAAAGTTACTAAATTTTACTGTTAAATATTAATAAAATAATACATAAGAAAATACAATAAAAATACACAAAATATGTTTAATATATTATCTCAAAAAATGCTGATACATATTTATATTTATTTCATTACAATAAACTCTCGATTATTCCGACTAATGTTAAAAACATACAACACAGATTTTATAATAACGCACATAGGCATTTCTGCGTTTTTAAAGAGGCATCTTAAATAAATATTTTCACCTTTGTAAATGCATATTGTAAATATTGTAAAAAAAGCAAATTTTAAATATTAAATATATAATTAAGGATTATCGGGAATGGCATTTCTCATTATATTCTTTGCTAAAAATAAACAGCGTTGTTTGAACTCCTAAAGATTTCTCATATTAGCTCCTATTTCCAAAAAAATGGAATGTTAATATCTGTTAAATTATTTTTCAAAAATTTTCACAATTCAATACAGTCAGGACTCAACGTTCGTCGCATTTTTCTGTAAGGTAAACAAGTCGAATTTTATACTAAAAAAATATAAATAGTAGACATCTAAGATATGTAGTACGCTAACAGTTTTTATTTCTGTTAGTTATTTTTTTTAGTTAAATAATTAAACACAATATATTGATAAAAATTATTTGGAGTGTTAATCTGCACTCGTGTTTTTCTATGTTATTTATTACCATTATTGGTCGATATTTAGAATTTTTTGACTTATCAATATGATACGTAAATGACACGTGCATTCAGCGATGTCTCTCCAACCACTCAGCTCTCGCCGCCGACTGACTGAGCTCTCGCAGCACGTGTCATTAATACGTTTGACTCCCACTTAGTACATCGCACCGGATGCAAGCGAGGAAAAACATCGAGGCCGTGGCAATAGAAGCGAATATTGTTGAATCGAACGACCCCAGTGAATAGACCCCATGGGCACGGCTAGAAAGATTTCCAAATTAGTTTATAAACGAGCAAGTGCTTGCTAAAGATAAGATGTGGCGTATCTTTGAAGATTAATCATTAGATTTTATTTATTATTCAGAATGGTCACCCATCTGAATACTATCTGCGCTTATTTGCAATTAGCTTTAACAATCATAATTTCATTGTAATTACTACCAAGCTATGACGGGTATAGATTATTTCAATGCCAGGTATTTCTCTGTTCTTGCAATTGCTGGAGTAAAAGTCATTATTTATTTTTTTCGAAAATAATAATTTTCAGGTTGTAGTCAAAGCTGCATGATCTTATTTATATATTATTGAATACACACAGAAAATATTTATTAATAACGGAAAAACAACTCACTGCACATAATAATATTATAAATCTCTTAATGTTTTTACCGTAATTTAATATTATCATACATTTACATATACAGATATATATACATATTATTATCATCAAAAAATATCACCCTTACGAATACCCGTTATCTAGACAATTATAAATAGATTTGAGCTATGATAGGTTCAAATATTCAAAAATAAATTAATCAAATTAAATTTAGCTCGAATTTCTGTACAGATTTGTTAATAGTTTAAAAAAAAATGAACGTGGTCGAAATTTGGACAAATTTCCAGTAAATAGATTTTTAGTTATATTTAAAATATTATAAATTATTGTAAATATAATACAGAATATTATAACGTTCTCGATAATAAATTTAAAAATAATAATTGCTGTGTGCATATAGATTATGGATATTTTTTACTCATCTGCTTATAATAAATATTAAAATACAATAATACATTATTTTCTTGCGATTTTATCTAAAATATAAACGATTATAAATTTTAAACGAAAATCACCTGAAATAGATTTTTTTTTTGTTTTCTCGAGTTTCCCACCCTATCCACCACTTATCCTTCCTAGTTCCACCCTCTACATTCCCCGCCCCTCTCACGCTCACCTTCCATTGTAGTCGTTGTAAAGCGTGGCCGGTATCGGAAACCTTTTGTGTTTTTATATAACGGCAACTTGAATTATTACCAACGTCGTTTTTAATTATTTCTGCTTGAAGTGGCAACGTGCGGGTCAGGAAATATTTTCGTGAGGCGTTCCGCGATAAAAGCATTTTAATCGTTCGGAAGCTTCGACCGTTGCGTTAACCTCGCTAATGTATATATAGAGGGTGGAAGAACTCAACATTTCAGACCGTATCCAGGACAAAGCCCTTCCAGCGGGACCTGCAAAGCTGCACATTGACAAACCATTAATCAAGCTCAGCGCGCCAGTCTCATTAGTATGAATTGAAAGCAATACGCCATAATCTCTCTGCCGCCAACTGGCCGCTACTATACCCGGAAAATATCACTCCAATGCTCACTGAAAGGGGAGATTTGATAAGGTATCAAATGATATACACATATATAGAAATATTTACTTACTATATACATTTAACGATGACATGCTGATAAGAAAAAAATATATTTTATATGTTTAATACTAGAAATTCATACAAGTCTGAATACAAACCAATATATAATCAGCGGCATCATCAAAATTCATCATCAGCTCATGGCCAACCCTTTTCTCTCTCTCTCCCTGGTGATCGAAGCGTTAAGACCTTCTCGCATTTCGCTCCGTCGTAAGATGTAGCCGCCATCTTGACGCGCTACACGTGCAAGCCGCCATGACGACTAATAACCTCTACGATTGCTGACGCTCTGGCTACATACTCTGCTCCGGCATCATCGAAAGCAGCACTGCAGACTGACGCGATGTCACAAGGACATCCCGGTCTGGCCTCACATCAGGATCATCGGCGAATACTCTTGACACCAGAGCAGTCTGTAAATATTACCTCTTAATAAATGTGTCAATATGTTTTACCATGTAATTTGTGTTTACAAAGCTCGCCAGGGTTTGAGTCAAGCATTCCTTTTTATCATTCTACCACGTCTATTCTAAGAGTCTTTATCTTCTTAATATTGGGAAAACGTATTTCTTTGGTGATTTTGTTTTTCATCAAATAAAAAATTACTAGGCACCTTTAAACACGTTGAACTTCTTCTATATCTAAAGTAATCGTATAATATTCTACCTTTTTTTACAGCCCATGAAATAAAGCCTTGTTTTCATACAATTTTGTATAGAGAAAACTTTATAAGTAAATAAATTTAAAAATATAATTCTTATTTGAAAATAAGAATTGAAAATAAGATATATGATAATGATATATGTTTTGAATTGAATGGTCTGGTAATTCTTAGAATATCTCACTTATTTTAATATGAATATTTGAACAATAATATATTTTTAAAATTTAAACAAAATAAAATTGATAAGCTTTATTATATCATTATTTAGATATTAGTTTTACAAAATATTTCTATAATTTTCTAAATATTAATTCTATAATTTGACTTTGAAAATGTACGGTTTTGTAAGAATAATGGCGCTCTTAAATAAAGATGCCGAGTACTCTGCTCTATTATAAGGAGTGCTATAAGGGGATTGCCTATACTTTAATTTACAATTATTTATGTTCTTACTTTTGAATCCATGTCTGAGACAAATAACCTAACTCTATATAGCTTTAATTGATACATATTTTTAATAAAGTTTATATAATCTTTGCACAAAGATCTATTATTATTATCAATCTAAATAATCTATGTAAAAACAAATAAATACACAGTGATTAATAAGATAAAAATAATATAGTTATTCAATATTGTATTAGTTTATATATTGATTTCCTTAAAAAATATAAAAATAATTTTGGGTAGTGCATATAAATTATTTTTATATTTTTATTAATATTGTTTTATAAATAGCAGCCAAAGTTTGTTTAAGAGTTCTTAAAATTTTGATTACTCTACCGGTATGCCGCTAAAATATTCACACGCCCTAATCATAGATAATCATAGAAAATGAGTGCATGGCAACAACGGCTTTGTAGCCAATCCCACGACGTATTAAATTCGTAATTTTGTTAGGGTAAATAATTTTAGCTGCCAGGACCTTAAGGTCCTCGGCAGGGGTTCCTCATCGGTACCCGCACCGGTCAGGTGAGATGCGAAAATATTAAATTTCTCATTACGTTTTCGCGTCGAAATGATAAAGGCGCACCCGTAAATAAACTTTTCGTTTTTACAAAATAACAAAAGAGCAATTTTCTTATTTAATTAAGCGACGTCATTAAAATATGCCATGCCTTTAATAACGCCGGCAGTCGGATCTAATTGGATACGTTTTAAACAATGGCTCTTTCGGTACTGGACCAAAATTTGTCTGGACGCCGGAATACGCTTCAAAATTTGTATTGCGGTTGACGCTTTAATCATATGTATTTTCGGGGTACGGAATTGGAACAATCTGTGGTTTCGTGAAAATATTCCGAATTATCACGTAATTTTTTAAATTGTCTTAATCTAAATTTTAATTGAGATACGGAATGTTTAATCCTAACCGTCTTGTTTCACGCAACCGTTTATATTCATGAAACCATTACTTTATATGCGAGTATGGCAATAAAAATGATATAAATGTTGCTATGTATTTACGAGAGCAAATAAAAATATTATAATTAAACACTTGCGTAAATTGCGAAGTAATTATGCAATAATTAATTTTTCGCGTATTTCTATGCGGAAGTAAATTTAATTACTTACTTTAACACAAAATATATATTTAAATTCAGCTAATAATGCAAAAGGTAATTAACAGAAACGATCATTTTTAGTTTTACGGCCTAAATTCTATTTTATCAATATTATCATCATTTACTGAAATTATATTCATTAAAAAATAAAAAAATATTCCTTAGGATTTAGCTTTAAGCACAATTCATGTTATGTTTCGTTCTACACTGATTTCTGTTCCCAAATTATTGAAGTTCTTGAGCTAAAGAGGATTCGAATATAATAATATAATAATACAAAGAAAATTCTATCTAATGTTAGGAAAACTCTTAGAAGATTTCCGTAATTAATCCGTGCAATTACCTTTACTTTAAGCTAAGACAATTAGAATCAAGTTGTATTATATTTTTTTATTTTTTTCATTATCCTAAGTCTGCCAATATAAGTATTGCAATTTAATTGTAATGCTCATAGTTTTAGTTAATAGCCAAACTTTTGTTAAGCAAAAGAAAATTTCACTGATTTAATTTTGCCATTGTGAGATAATCTCTGAACAAATTAATTTAATAAGTTTTATATTTTAACAAGTTTCGTAAATGATTCCACTTTTCATTACATTCAAAAATAAAATATTTGCACAATAGCGAACCGTTAAAAATAATGTGGAAATGTAAATTAGAGTCGGAGGGGGATATCACAATCCTCGACCCCCCTCGCCACCCACATCCCAGTGCACCAGCCGAGGGTTAATTGCGTGTGAAGCAAACACTCTATCATCCTAGGACACTCTGCCATGAAAATCGGCACCATTCACTCCATCCCAACAAAAAGCCCATGTTATGATTTTCCCTTTCTGGACTCGCTTTTTTTTGCAGATGTGAGCAACGTTTTTCCCGCCGGCATTTTCTTCCCGGTCGGAAAACTCGGTAATGGCTTTTTAATGCACTGCAGAGGAAAATGTTCTCGCCAACATTTATCGTGGTAATTTGGTTGTTTGTTAGCGGCAATCGCCACAAACAAATCATTCGGTAATATATGCATGCCTGTGTAATTTGGTCCAGCCACCCCGGTTTTACATTACGCCCGAAAAGTGAGCCGGAAAAAAAATCGAACGCTGAAATTTTAATGAAATTATGACTGTAGACTTTTAACCTTGAACTTTGTATTCTTTCCTGGAGCTTATATGATTAAACACATTTTTAGCATGAATGTATACATGTATATCATTTTATTTGTGAGATAAAATTCTTCGTCGTATTTTCCGTCGCTTAGTATCCGCGATGCGAATATTGAATAAAGTTAAGGTACAAAAAATTGCATCGGGAGACATGGGGGAACAGGATGAAGACCTGGCCGACATTCACATTCATATCGGGAGTAAATAAACATCATTACATAAGCCGAGCTGCCGCGTTACATGCATGCTCATATTCGATTCGATATACATAATGTGGGTGGGGGGTGGAATATGCGTCGCTATGCCAATTTTTTTATTTTAATATTTCATTTCAACCAGTGTTATGGCTTGTAAGTAACATGCATATATTTCGATAATAAAAGTTAACCGCGACTGAGCTGTTAGTAGTCAGATAGATGTCCGACGAAGTCGGTGAATTCAGAAACTCTTTATAACAATGGCTAGGGGGTATGTAAGAGAAAGAGACCCATTACCTCCGCATGTATTATAAAAAATGATGACTTTTCAAGATTTCTAATGAATAATCATTGGCCTTTATTGTCAGAAATTGCGAAAATAAATATTAAAACAACAATATCGTTTTACAATGGCACAGGTGAAATGTTTTTATCGCCCCGTAACGGATATGAGCGAGAAAAAATATTGTGCTGTGCCAGGGTAGAAACCGAGCCGGGAGCGGGCCTCAGTTTGCGGCTGGCCGTCACTCTGTGCGCACGTCACATCCGCGTCCCGATATTTTTGATTTTTCTACTAATATATATCATGAATAACTATTTTTATTCATATATAATCCATTGTATTTTCGAAGAATTGATTAATTCTTGACTTGAAATGTTTGGGGTATATTTTCATACATTCATTTCATACCAAATAGACCCCTTCCGCTAGCGGCGTTGGTTTCGAACTATCGTGACGGATCGGTTAAAATTAACCAGTGTGTGGTTTGACACTGGGGGGAATATTAGTGTGAGAGACTCATTCCCTTTGTATCTTAATAACCTTTAATCTTTAATGTTGAATGGCGTTTTGGAATCTTTTTGTTATGCCATCTATTCAATGGAGTTTGTATTGTTATTTACAAACAATATTTTTTTTGACTTTCCAATTATTAAAATAATAGATTTAAAAGGTTTCAATTTAAATTGAGAACAATCGCATCCATTTACGATAGGTTAAAGATATTTAAGATAACTATAATTATATGTAAACAGCAAATATTAATTAACAGGAATGTTAAAAATTATTTTATAGTATATAATATTTCAAAATGTTAAAGTTTAGCTTAAAAAAAATTAAACGACATATTGGAACATTATAAATCGACACAATTAATAGTTATCTCTAACATACATTATTTTATTTATAATTATAATATAATTATTTGCAAAATTGAGTTAACGGATTCTCATTTCTGTTTTTCAATTGTTAAATCTTTTTATGAAATTGTTGTTGAATTTTATAAAAAATCTATACTAATCTAATCTCTAATCTCATACGTCATCATGTCAGTCAAATAAAATAACATCATTTTGTCTTTAGGACTATCATATGGATTTTTTGCGTAATATAATATTTTTTGGCTCTTATTTTCTATTCTGTAACCGACACATCGAAAAGAAATATTTACAAAATTAATAATAATTATATTTAATATAATCAACTCTGAATTTATTCATTGAAGTTTGTAGTCGGTTTAAAAAAGGTATGGAGATTCTTCTCATTGCTCAGACTCTGTTTAACTTCGGAAAAATGAAAAACGTGGGGGAAAATAGCCGTCATGATATCTCAGCACTTCAACTCATTCTTCGGGGAAGAACCTATGATAATGGTAACAAGAAGAAGAGATATAATGTGTTTTTTTATATATTTATTTGAGTCATAAATAACTTCCGATTCGGGTCGTTTGGATGTACTTGCAGTGAGTCGCCCGACAAGGGGATTTTCACTAGATAGATAAGTAGCCTTTTAATCATTCGACGACTATTTAGTGTGTTGGATATTAGAGTGGTGTTATTCCGAACCCAAATAGAGAATCAAAGAGTGCATATTCGTCGTGTGATGCTAGGAGTATTCTAAAAAGGAACTAGTGCTAGAGCGACGGCCGAGTCATATAGATAAACCATGGGCCTTTCTGACTTCGATGATGACATTTTAAATGCGATATTGGAACAAAATCCACGTCAAACGACAAGGGAGTTGGTAGAGAGACTCAATACGTAACAATCTACAGTTTATCGCCAACTGAAAAATTTTGGGAAAGTCAGCAAGTTAGGTATATGAGTACCACATAACCTAAGTCAGTGCTTCCCAAATTATGGGCCGCGGCCGTCTGGGGGGTCGCAGGATTCCTCGCGGGGGCCGCGAAAAAATTCAGTACAAAGTACAAATATTCATTTATGAATATTTTTTCACATAGCATATTTAAGGAATAAGGAATTTAAATAATAACACATATGAGAACACATTTATATACACAACAACTACAAATAACAACAAAAGGAATAGATTAATCCATTTAAAAAAAATATTCAAGATATTAATGAAGAATTCATCAATATCTCGACTTGAAATGGTTGGAATAAGAAAAAAATAAGGACAAATAAGAAAAAAATAAGGACAAATAAGAAAAAAATAAGAACAAATAAGAAAAAAATAAGAATAAATAATGATAAAATAAGAAAAAATAAGAATAAATAATAATAAAATGAGAATAAATAAGAAAAAAATAAAAATAAAATCAGAATAAATAAGAAAAAATAAGAAAAATAAAAACAATTAAGAATAAATAATAATAAAATGAGAATAAATTAGAAAAAAATAAGAAAAAAAGAAAAAATAAGAATAAAAGTACAATAAATAACAATAAAATCAAAATAAATAATAATAAAATGAGAATAAATAAGAATACATAAATAAGAAAAAAATAATGACAAATAAGAATAAAATAGAAACAAGATTATTTAGCATTTTGTGCAAAGAGATGTATTTAGTGCACGGAGTTTTACTGTATCATAGTGAAGTACGATGGCTATCTCATGAAGGTTTAAAACGATTTTTTGTGCTGAATATAAATATGTGTATTATAATTTGTAATAATATTATTGGCAAATAATCTTAATAAATATATAAAATATTTTTTTTTGGGCGGGGGGCGGGAATTAATTCTTTCAGATTTGGGGGGCTGTTACACAAAGTATTTGGGAAGCACTGATCTAAGTGACCGAAATAAGGTAGACCTAATGCATATTGCCACAAGTCTCCTCGCACGGCGCAAAATCGAACCAGTTTTGGACAAGCGATGAAAAATAGATCACCTATGAAAATATTGTCTGCAAAAAACAATGGTTGGATAAGGAAAAACTACCCCTACTGGACCCTGAAGAGAATATTCATGACAAGAAAACTTTATTATGTGGTGGGATCATCGAAACGGCAAAAGTGACTTAAGAAAAAATTCTGGAGCTCAACTGGTCTGTTTGGCCACATCCACCATACTCCCCAGATCTTGCTCCTATGAGCTACCACCTTTTCTGTTCTTTGCAGAATTTTGTATGGAAAAACTTTCATTATTGATGAGCAAACTAATCAGGCCCTGGGATGGGAGAGGTTATATTTAACAGTGTTGATACATAATAGATTAATATAATTTTGATTTTTTTTCAACATAATAGTTTTTTTTTAATATAGTAATGTATATTCATCATATATTACACTCTATCGAAATTTAATATCATAATTATTAAGATTATCAAATTAAAGAGTTAAATTAATCGAAAATGTATATTTTTCATTATAATCTCAGCGCACAGTTCCCCTCTCGCGCTAAGCAGCGAAGCACGTAGCATAAAAAAACGTCATGTTAACATAACAACTGGAGAATTTTGCGTACAGATGAGTTTCTTTGTGCGCATCTTCGGGTGCAGGGTGTCATAAAATAATATTTCAGTTAAAAAATGGTTATTCCGATTTTGTCTCGGTTTCGGCGATGTCACCCTGACCCCGGTCCACCCCTGGCACATACACATGCTCAATTTATTTCGCCCTCGCCTCTTTCACGACTTTAGATTTTCCTTTTATTCCCTTTTTTCCTCCTACACACCCGCGACACACATACATTTTCTTTTGGTCAGGAGCGAAATATATTCGAGTCACAATAAAATAGTGCGACGATAAAAAATGAGCCACCTTCGGGGGCCGTGAAAAATGTTGAGAATATTGACAATTTCTGCACAACGAGCCGATGCATGTAAACTGAAATTTTGAATTCATGGACACTGTGGACGTGTACATAATTTCCTGCTGATGATCTCTGAATGACATCACGATGCTAACAGTCTATACATATTCAGAGCGCAATCTCGGCGTACAATCTCGTCGCAATAATTGTACCATAGCAACGCTAATAATTTTGCAGAATACAAAATTGTTGATATTTGATCCATGCTGTACTTTCAGCGTCCTAATGTAGGCCATACATCGTCGGCGTGTATGGGTTCGAACCACTCATAAACTAACGGGTTCCAAAGAGCCAAAGATGACGCTGAGTAAACATGGCCGGGGCGCTTGTTAGAAATTCTATTGACAAGAGGGCAAAAGAAAAATTTATTTTGTTGATTTGGTAAAGGGTCTTCGGGAAAAATTCTTCGGCGGAAAATCCTCGCACTACACATTTCATACACGGATCATTTGCCCTAAAAATAAAATATATTCTCGCAACACCCTGTGCATTTAGATTATACTTTAAAAGCTTCTCATTTGCGAACAGGAAATCATGTGTAGCTGATATCAGCGACGAGGCTTGGGAACTCTTCCAACTTCCTGCTCATACAGAAGAGATACATTACATCTGGGGTATTACGGCGACCTAATAATGAAAATTACTATATTACGCGAATATTCGATAATACATTTATTAAATAAAATATAAACGAGAGGAGGTGATTACCTGTATTTACGTGATTCGAAACCTATAACCAGATAGAAACAGGAAAGGTGAATGCAAATGAAGCAAAACTCTGTCTATCTTTTTATACTTTATCCCCATTTCATTCGGTTCAGAGACATACAAAATATATAACGAAATAAATTCAAACATATTTCCTAATAAACACAATACTTTCTATTACATTTGAATTAAATAAATTTAATTCGCTCGATATTTTTTTCTCGTCTTCGTTTATTATTAATTTGAATGTTTTTTTTCAAAGTTACGTAATTTGGCTGTGTGCTTTCTCATTTGAAATTCCAGACTTGAATCAAAGAAACACAAGAAATCTCATTAACGACCCCCCACGAATCCAATGGTCTCGGCTACCCTCCGAGGAAATTCTGCAAGCACCTGCTTAATATGGAAAAACCGATATATGAATAAAAAAATTCCGAGCATAATAATATTAATTTGATAAAAATAAATACGTATTATATTTATTAAATATCAGTTTTTTTGATATTTAATTCGATAATAATATACATAGAGCTCTTTGAGGGCGTGGCCTTTGTCGCCAAACTGAAATCGCGGCGTGGCGTTTCACCTCGGAAAAAGAAAGGTGAGTAAATAATATGAAAAGTCATTAATTTGAAAAGTTTTCCTGACTTTTCCATTTACTCGCGAGTAGAGTCGGAAAAGGTGAGGAAAAGACCGTTGGATTTTTTTTCACATCTTATTTCGTACTTGGTGTACACTTTTTTTTATTATTTGACTCGAATGAATATAATTAAGGGCCAAAAACAATACTGTTTATGTTTTGTAATAATATTTTTTTTTATTGCGTAGTAATATAAATATTTAATCATATTTGGATAAACTAAAATATTATAAATAATTATATTACCCACAATTATTTATTATGCTCGAAATCTCTCCATTAATGTATTTTTTGTATTTTTTAAATTAAAAATACGAGTTTTATATATTATTCTCAAAAGTTTTACCACAATCTGTAATAATTATTTAATGAAATAAACCATAAATACCAATAAAAGCATTTTTTAAAATGCAGATCTTTCAAAAATGATTGTACTTATTAAATCAAATTAATAATAGAAAGATTTTGGGTCTTTAAAAAAATATATTCGTTATTAAAATTCTCATAATAATAAAGGACATAAGGGAGAATACTAGGGCGCAGTTTTAATTATCGTGAGTCGTATCAATGATTTATAAATCTTTAATATGTTATTTCGTGACTTTCAATATTAAAAATAATAAATTGTATATATAGTTGAAAATTTAATATAAATTCATAGTAAAAGCTTAACTTTAATATCTAGCTCAAAATATGTTCTTATTACAAAAGATTATTTCTGAAAATTATATCATTTGTGTGCAGTCTCTTAATAAAATCTTATATAAGTAAGGTTTTAAATAAACTTCTAAAAAACTAAAACGGAAATATGAAAATCTTGTGATAAACACGTAAACAGTTGTAGAGAGATTACTTTAGCCTATTCGAGTATCTTTGATTTTTAAAACTTTACTGTGGTTATCAAGATAAACGATGCCTAAAGATGCAAGGGAAATGAGTCTCTCATACCCAGTGTCAAACCACGACACTGGTTAATTTTAAAATTGTTTCAGTTGGGTTGAAATTTATATTATTTGTTTATAATTAATTATTCAACGAAGGATAGATTGCATTAAATGAAATAATTCCACCGCCCCAAAAAAAAAATATACCTACATAAATAATTTTATAAAACATGCAGAGGTAATGGTTCCTTCCTCTTACATACCTCCCGGCTAGTATTATAAAAAAAACCCTGAATTGGTTTTCGTCGGCCACCTATCCGACTACCAACAAGTCATAACTTTTGAGTTTGGTATGTCAAAATTCTGAAAAAACTAAATTCGGGTGCCGTATTACATCTAAACCTAAGACAGCCGGGTATATGAACCGAATCTCAGGGAAAAACATCAAATTAAGGAACTAATAGTAATATACTTCTGTTATTTGGGATACGATTCCTTTTAATTGAGACAAAAAAATTAAAATTATAATAATTGTAATCCAACATTCTTTATTCTTTAATAATAGAGAAAAATATTAATCAGATCAATTGTGATACCTTATTGATCTGATTACATGATTACATTTGTAAAAAAACTGTTCAAAATCATTCACAAGTAAGAACTGTTTTTAAAAAACGATAACTAAGTCTATAACTGATATGTCAATAAAGAGGTGCATAGCTAGTGAAATATATTTGAGTTATTTTTCAGTTTTTGTTGAAATTTTATTAAATCTAGAGTAGTGGTCTCCACACGCAGAAAATTCTAGGGGGTACGTCACATTTCCCTCCAAATATACTTAGTGTCCTCTCGCGCGAAAATTTGCTTTACAACTAGTTAAAAGCACAAATATCGCCAACTTTATTTAATTAATGGTGTTTATTAGATATTTTTTAATAATGAATTACATGAGGAACTACTTTTTTGTATAATCAGTGATGGGGCAGCTGCTTTAACAGGAAGAAAAAAAGGATTTAAAGCCAATGTAATTGAAATAGCACCCTACACGAAATTCATACACTGTATCATTCAACGGAAATCTATTGCTTCAAAGAATTTGGAGCCAGAAATACATCGTGTAGTGCAAGATGTTGTCAGGGTAGTTAATTTTGTAAAAACGAGACCATTGAATAATATAATATTTACAATATTATGCAACGAAATGGGCAGTAGCCATACAAATCTCTTATATCACACCGAAGTTCATTGGTTATCTTGAGGTAAAGTCCTACAAAGAGTTGTAGAATTGTAGTTGTAGAACCCGTCAAATACCCCGATAAACAGTCACCATACGGCAAAAATTGATACAAAACTTTATAAAGCAATGAGAATCATCTCAGGCTGCGTAAGATTAACCCCACTAGTGTGGCTCCCTACGCTCTGCAACATAGTCCCGGCGGACCTCAGG